>JASDQU010014124.1:189641-212315 GCA_032191745.1 Picea mariana
CCCCCCAAGTGGAAACTCAAACCCTATAGGAAACATATTACTAGTTCATAATGTCATTCCCCCCAGGTGTGGTCAAGTCGAAAGGCGTAATGTCCAAGCACACACTAGAAGAAAAAATAATTAGATTCACATATTCAAATGTTTTGAGAATCGGAGTGACACATACCATGATACCAAGACTCATTACCTCATGGAGAAAGACCCATTTATGTTGCAATACCAGGCCGATGTGATGGATGTTGATGTTCCTGACAAAGCAGAGGCGTTGAAGAAGAAAAAGATGGCCCCTCCAGGGCCATTGTAATATTCCCAATGAAGAGCCCTGTTGTAATCATGTTTATGAATTGTAAATCATGTTTTGTAGGTTGGTGAGCCAAGTATTGATAAGCTTGTGGGCTTATGTGTTTATTAGGTCAGAGAGCCTAAGTGTTAAATGTCAGGAGCCTGTTTTTGTATATGTAATTATGCAGAACATTAATAAATATCAAACATCATTGCATGCAGACCGACCATGAAGAAAGAGTGATGGGGGAATAAGCTTCCACAGAGTGGGTAAGGGAAAAGGGGCTGAGAGGTTGGAAAGAGGGGCTAAGCTTAGGGGCTTAAGTCCTTGATAATAATATTTTATTATTATTCCAAAGCTATGTGACAAACATGTTTTTATCCTAAGTCTTGGGAGAGGCAATGCATGCAACTCCAACGTGTGAAAAAGGGAATGCATACTTGATGGAGGGCATGCAGCATCATGGGCGGCATGTGTCGACCCAGGCACATGCATTTTAGCCCAAGAATTGAGTCGTGATGGGGATTCATCCTCCATTTTTCCATTAGTTGTCTGAAACCATGAATTTTGTCTTGTCTCTATGTTTGGCCTCCATCGTCGACCTCTGCTTAATTTTCTTGTCACGCACCCTAAAAATGAGAACCAGGAATTCGACCAGTGTATTTCCATGAATACTGTGGACTCTGTATTGTACCTTTGCAATATTCATGGACGCAGCTCTAAAACCAAAAGCTTGTGATGTTCTATTGAGAAGCCGATAAACCCTCTGTCTGAAACGTTGAGATTATGTTCAACCTCTGCATGGCTTGCTTGTCACACATCCTGAAACCGATGTTACCTGAACCGTGTTGTGTCTGAGTATCCTGTTGTCGTATTTTTTTTGGACGTCCACACCCAATTTTTCTTGTTGTTGTTATCACTCGTGAGTTAACTGAAATTTGATGTTGTTTCTTTTATCCTGAACTTCTGGGAATTGAGTTGAAAACTGGTTGAAGAATCGGGTTATCAGGCCCATGGTAGAAGAGACAGGTTGTCAGGCCTGTGAGCAACTCTCTCTAGGTGAGAGAGTCTACTAGAAGGTGGTTTTCTCCCAAAGAGAGTCCAACACCAGCTACGGAGCTTTGAGAATTCCTGATCTGGCCTATTGTCGAGACCCAGAGAGGGAGGTGAAGCACCGATGGATTGTGATTTTGAAAGTGTATACTCCCGGGTGGGACAAGCATGTGGGGAATGAGAGTCCCTCAGTAGTGGGTGTAAGAAGGATCCTAGAAAGAATCCTTTCAGTTTCTCTATGCAGTTTTCATATAACCTCAGCCTAGTATAGGATTCCATTGCCTTTGGTGGAGCTTATTCCCAACTTGGGGGTGACCCACTATTGAGTGTGATGAGAAATGTGGTCTAAGTCTGGGAGGTTCGTCGAAAGTCTCCACATGGTTGGTGGAGTTACTACAGTTTCTAAGATAAGTATCATTATGTATTTTAATTTCAACTAAAATGCATGTCTGGGATGCTTGTAATATTATCATGTATTTCGTTGCAATGATATTTACTGTAAATTTTGTTTAAGTCTAAATGTTAGTAGTAATCCTATGATTACTCTGTCCTAAGTCATTTAACTGGATTTAATATGCATGTTATATATATAAGTATGATAATGTTTCCATGTAGTAGCATTGCTCGGTAGTGGGGTTGATGGTTGGGGATGTTACAATATGGTATCAAATCCATAGATTCAACGTTGATCCTAGATGGGCTGGATAAGTGGTCTTTGGACCCAAGGTTTCTAGTGGAAATGGTGTTCGGATGGAACCAATTTTGAACCTTAGAATATTTATGAGTGCCAACGGGTTACTTGGTCGTGTTATGAATCTCAGGAGGAGTAGAGGTAGAATAAAACTGCAACCGGCATGGTATTTGATGAAAAAGAGAGATCACTCAACACTTGGGGTGTTGGAGCCATAGGATCTATTAGGAAAAAGGAGAGTCCTTTACGACCATCAAATCCGGAGAAGGTACAGGAAGGTTATCCTCGAAGCCTTTAGATTTCAGCAATTGGGAGAAGTGGAATGCGTTGAGGCACAAACTCCTGAAGTCTCGAAGTAGATCGCAACCATCCGATTGTGAAGGAAAAGCATCGATAGATCATGAACTTTAAGAGAAAGCACTCCAGGAAAAAGAAAGCATGGGGGAGTTGAAACTCCTGAAGCCTGAAGAATCAAAGTGGTGAGTCATGATGACCTTACCTGGAGGTGATGTGGACACATGGGTTGTGTTCCAAGTGTAAGTGGATTATGAACCATGGAAGGTTGAAATAGCATTTGGAACGTGATGAATCTCACCCATATAAATGGGCCACATATCAGTCGCTAGTATTCCTCCATGTGGAATCCTGTGTGAGAAGGGTTAGTGGGGCCCGAGGTTACGTAACGTAGTTAAAGGTCAGAGGACCCACTATGGGGTTGATCACAATACATCAAGATCAATGGCCAGAAGGCATTGCGGGGACCCAAGTTGCACAGAAGCTAATTCTCCAAGGCGGTCCTGCAATCCAAACCATGGTTTCACTAAGGGGTTACGTCTCAGCTTCAAGAGAATTGCAGGATGAAAGGCCAGTTACTCCAAACCACCATTGCATGCCCCTGCAATTTGGAAAAGCGTAAGTGATGTGACGTAATGATGTCAACAAAGTGTCATGGAAGTGTTTGGAGATTAATGGTTTGGGGTGTGCGGATGTGAAATATTCCAAAGTCCTGAAGTGTCGGAACTCATACGCCTGAGGTTCCATAGCAAGTGTCAGTCATTGGATGTTGGGTAGACTTGGACCATTGATCCACCCTACTGCATGAGTTCGATAACTCATAACTCTGAGTGATTGTCATATTGCGCTTTGAAAATTTCTGATGCCGAAGGCTCGAGTACGCGCTAAATGATATAGCGCTTGGTCATGACCCATGGTTGCATGGGTTGGGGAACTGAGAGAAAGGGGTTAGTGCCTAAAAAATTGGTAGAGCAGAGCTCTGAAATGAGAAATCTATGGGGATTCTTGATTGAATGAGAATCACAGAAAATGAAAACTGAACGTTTTCTTGAATTAGATTTGTTTATGAATGTTGTGGGATTTGTTAAGGAATGATGGCATGATAGATTCTGGTTGTTTGCACATTGTGTTTTCATAATGTTAACGAGTTCCAGAATTGAATAGAATTTCCACTAAGTGCAAAATAAATGGAAGAGGCATGGACTACTTCCAGTTTCGAGGATGAAGCAAAAGGAATGGATGTTCATTTGGGAGTTGAAGGATTGAAATCCAATGGACATGGAGAAGAGTTAGATAAGGAAGGGCATATCATGAAAATCATTGAACGATGCAGAAAGATGACCAACTTCACTGAGAAGATAGAAGAAATCTCATGAAAGCTAAGGAACAACAGGGAGAATTCAACTTAAAGTTGATGAAGAGCCTGGAAGGGATCAAAAATAAATTGTATAAGGAGAGTGACTCAAGCAAAATAGGGAGTCACGGGATCCCTGAGAATAAAATAAGATCAAGAAGTGTTAGCAAGCATCGTTTCCACTCCCCGAAACAATCCAATAAGGAGGCACGTAGAAGTTCAAGCCCATCTCCTACCAGAAAGCACAAGAGATCTAGAGTAGATGAACTAAAGGGAGAAATGAACAAGATTAAGCCTCCTACGTTTGATGGAGAACATAATAAGGAGGAAGATACCAAAACATGGTTGCTTGGCATGAGGAAATATTTCCAACTGCAGAATTATTCCTCTCATGCAGAAGGAAGAATTGTGATGTATCAACTGAAAGGAAAGGCATCCATGTGGTGGGATCAGCTTGTGCAGGTGCAACGCATTAGAGAGAAGGATATCTCTTGGAAATAATTCAAGAAGTATTTCGAGAAGAAATACTTGACTAAGAGATATTATGAAAGAAAGATGAAAGAGTGTTTTGAACTCAAGCTCGATAGCATGACCATTGATGAGTATGAACGAAGGTTTTTGGAATTACTGAAGTATGTTCCATTCATCAAAGATGAGACTGTCAAGATTCAAAGGTATCTGAGTGGACTGCCACCTTCCATCGGTGAAAAGATCCAATATGATGACCCTAAGACCATGGAAGAAATGATAAGAAGATAAAAATGCTTATATGAGAAGCAAAGAGAGAAACCTACCTTGTGGAAGGCTTGGGAAGATAAGAAGAAATTCCATATGGATCAGAGGAAGAAGGGAACTAAGGCACCCTTTTTCAGAAACAATCCTCAAGGATGGCCATCATTTAGAGAGCCGATAATGGATAACGTAGGGGAACAAAGGCCAAGACAGACGCCTATTTAGTGTTGGGGCTATCAGGGGAACCACAAGTACAGATATTGTCCCCACAAAAATGGCAAAGTGAGAGTTGTCCATAATGTTCATCAGGATGAAATAGTGGAGGACATGGGCAGTAGAATTCCAAGGATCTGCACAGCCCTAGACAACAAGCAAGATGAATATTAGTTGCACATGATTGAAGTGGAAGGTATGATTAACAACCAACCATTTAATATTTTAATTGATTCAGGGGCTAGCCATAATTATTTAGATTCTAGAGTGGTGGAAATTTTTCAATTGTTGAGAAGAAAACATGAAAAGTCTTGGTTAGTGTAGCTAGCTACAGGAACCAAGATAAAATTCATTGATTTAGTTAAGTCCTATCCAGTGGACATGAAATGGACTGAATTGAAAATTTTACCTTTAGGTTCTTATGACTGTCTAATTGGGATGGACTGGTTGGACCAACACCATTCCATATTGGACTGTCATAACAAGGCATTCACTTTCCTGGATGAGGAAGGAAATCGGAGAACAATCCAAGGAATTCCCATAGTTTTTGCTATTAGATAAATCTCAACAATGCAACTGAAGAAGTGCTACAGAAAAGGCTATCAATTATTTGCATCCCATGTGGAGAAAGCATCTAAGGATGAGGTTTCAAATATTTAAGATCATGTGGTACTAAAAGAGTTTGAGGATCTATTTCAGGAGGTGCCAGGACTACCCCCAAAGAGAGATATTGACTTCTCTGTAAACTTGATGCCTGGAGAAACTCTAGTGTCGAAAGCTCCTTACAGAATGAGTACGTCGGAGCTGAAAGAGCTACAATTGCAGCTTGAGGAGCTCYTGAGGAARGGGTATATACACCCAAGTGTGTCACCTTGGGGAGCCTCGACCATGTTCATTAAGAATAAGTACAGGACATTGGGATTGTGTATCGATTTCAGACAATTGAACAAAGTAACTATAAAGAACAAATATCCTCTGTCGAAGATTGATGACCTCTTCAATCAATTGAAGGATGMAAATATATTTTATAAGATAGAACTCAAGTCAGGATATCACCAGGTAAGGATAAAGGATGAAGACATCAGCAAKACCAGCTTTAGAACAAGGTATGGTCATTGCAAGATCACAATGGTGTCGTTTGGGTTGTCAAATGCACCTGTTATTTTTATGTGTTTAATGAATGGTGTATTCAGGGACTATCTAGAAAAGTTTGTCATAGTATTCCTGGATGACATTCTGGTGTATTCCAATTCGAAGGAAGAGCATGAAAAACATTTGAGGATGGTTTTACAGGTGCTAAGAGAGCACCAACTATATGCCAAGTTCAACAAGTGCTCGTTTTATCAGGAGAAGACCCATTGCTTGGGGCATGTTATTTCGAAGGATGGGATAGTTGTAGATCCTGAGAAGATTGAGGCCATCAGAGAATGGTCAGTGCCAAAGAATGTGACAGAAGACAGATCCTTTATGGGTCTAGCTAGTTGTTACAGAAGGTTTATCGCACAGTTCTCAAGGATAGCTTACCCTATCACTTACTTCCAAAGGAAGGAGAAGAAGTTTCAATGGATAGAGGATTGTGAGAGAAGCTTCCAGCAATTGAAGCAACTGTTAACCAGTGCTCCAATCCTAAGGATTGCAGACCCAAATGAAGATTTCATGGTGTGCACAGATGCATGAAAAGAAGGTCTGGGAGGAGTCCTCGGTCAGAATGGATTCATAATTTGTTATGAATCCAAAAAATTGAAAGAGAACGAAAGGAACTATGAAACTCATGATTTAGAGTTGGAAACCATCATTCATGCTCTAAATAATTGGAGGCATTACCTCATGGGAAGGAGGTTCAAACTGAGAACAGACCACAATGGTCTAAAATATTTGTTTGATCAGCCAACCTTGAATATTAGGCAGAGTAGGTGGTTGGATTTTCTATGTGAGTACGATTTTGATATCAAGCATATCAAATGGAAGGAGAATAAAGTGGTTGATGCACTCAGCAGGAGAGTACACGAATTACATGCTACAACCATTAGCATGTGCCGAATTGATATTAAAAGTGGAATTTTGGAATATGCAACTGCAGATTTGCAGTACAGGGATTTTTTAGCAAAACTACACCAAGCTAAGATGCCACAGAAAGTGGAAAATTATAAATTGAAAACTGATGAAACACTTATGTACAAGAACATAATTTATGTACCTAATGTCCAGGACTTAAAACTTATGATTTTGAATAAAATGCATAATGTGCCTTATGCTGGGCACCCTGGATATCAGAAAACTATGGCACCAGTCAAGAGCCATTACTTTTGGCTAGGTATAAAGAAAGAGATTGTTGAATACATCGTTAGATGTATGGAGTGTCAGAAGGTTAAAGCTAAGCACGGGCACCCAGCAGGGTTGTTGCAACCTTTACCCATTCCTGAGTGGAAGTGGGAAGTAGTGATAATGGATTTCATCATAGGATTGCCCAGAACCGACAAGAATAATGATTCAATCATGGTGGTGGTGGACACGCTTACGAAAGCTACCCATTTCATTATGTTAAAGACTACTCATAAGGCAACATATGTTGCTAATATTTTTATGAGGGAAATAACACGATTCCACAGTCTTCCCAAAACAATTGTGTCTGACAGGGACCCAAAATTTACCTCCAAGTTCTGGAAGGGTTTGTTCAAGGGGTTTGGAATGAATCTRAACTTTAGCACAACTTATCATCCTGATTTTGATGGRCAGACAGAGCGGGTGAATCGAGATATAAAAGACATGTTAAGGATGTATGTGATGGAAAAACCATCTATATAGGAAGACTACCTACACTTGGTATAATTTGCCTACAACAATCGRTATCAAGCATCATTGAACATGATCCCATTTGAAGCACTTTATGGAAGAAAGTGAAATACTCTAGTAAGATGGGATAATCCAGCTGATAGGGCAGTAGTTCGCCTAGAGTTGCTCAACAAAATGAAGAACAAATGTTAAAAATTAAGCATAATTTGAAAGCTGCCCAAGACAGACAAAAAAGTTATGTTGATAAAAATAGAACCCACAAAGAGTTTAAAGTGGGAGAGCGTGTTTTCCTGAAAATGAAAGCTAATTGAAGTTCCCTGAAGCTAGGAAACTGCGCCAAGTTGGCAACCAAATTTTGTGGGCCATTTGAAATCCTATAAAGGATTGGGCCAGTTGCATATATGCTTACATTACCTACATCCATGACTGTACATAATGTATTTCATATTTCATTGATCAAGAAATATATACATGATGTTAATCATGTAATCGATTGGAATGTGATTCAGGTGGAGCAAGAAGGTGTCCTACAAGTGCATCCTATGTGCATATTGGACCAGAAAAGAAACTATCTCTGGAATCAATTCATAGGGATTATAAAGGTCCAGTAAACCTGGTATGGTCCTGAGGATGTGACTTGGGAACATGAAGATCCTATGCAGGTAGAATTTCTGTATCTTTTTGAATATTTCGAAAATCTTGTTGATGTTGTGTAAAAGTTCCACTAAGGATAGTGAAAAAATAAGGGGAGGGGATTGTAATATCCCCAAGGACGATTCCTATTGTAATCATGTGTGTGAATTGTAAATCATGTTTTGTAGGCTGGTGAGGCAATTATTGATAATATGGTGGGCTTATGTGTTTATTAGGCTGGAGAGCCTAAGTGTTAAAGGCCATGAGCTTGTTTTTTGTATATGTAATTATGCAGAACATCGTAAAGATCAAACATCATTGCGTGCAGACCGACCACGAAGAAAGAGTGATGGGGGATAAAGATTCTAAAGGTTGGGTAAGGGAAAAGGGGTTGAAAGGTTGGAAAGAGGGGCTAATCTTAGGGGCTTAAGTCCTTGAGAATAATATTTTATTATTATTCCAAAGCTGTGTGACAAACATGTTTTTATCATAAGTCCTAGGAGAGGCAATGCATGTAGCTTCAATGTGTGAAAAAGGGAATGCATACTTGATGGAGGGAATGCAGCTTCATGGGAAACATGTGTCGGCCTAGGCACATGAAATTTAACCCAATAATTGTGTCGTAATGGGGGTTCATCCTCCATTTTGTCACCGGTTGTCTGAAACCGTGAATTCCATTTGGTCTCTGTGTTTGGACTCTATCATCAAACTCTGCTTACTTTTCTTGTCACGCACCCTAAAAACGAGAACCGAGAAGTTGACCGGTATATTTCTGTGAATCTTGTGGCCTTTGTATTGGACCTTTGCAATATTCATGCACTCAACTCTGAAACCGGAAGCTTGTGATGTTTTCTTGAGAAGATGATACACCCTCTGTCTGAACCATTGAGTCTGTGTTCGACCTCTACGTGGATTTATTGTCATTCATCCTGAAACTGGTGTTACCTGAACCATGTTGTGTCTTAGTGGCATGTTGTCATATTTTTTTTGGATGTTCACACCCAATATTTCATGTTGTTGTTGTCACCTGTGACTTAACCGAAAGTTGATGTTGTTGCTATTATCCTGAACTTGTGGGAATTGAGTTGAAAACTGGTTGAAGAACTAGGTTGTTAGGCCCGTGGTAGAAGAGGTAGGTTTTCAGGCCTGTGAGCACCTCTCTCTAGGTGAGAGAGTCTATTGGGAAGCATTTTTCTCCCAGAGAGAGCACAGCACCAGCTACGGAGCTCTAAGAATTCTTGATCCAGCCTGTTGCTGAGACCCAAAGAGGGAGGTGAAGCACCGATGGATTGTGATTGTGAATATGTATACTCCTGGGTGGAACAAGCATGTGGGGAATGAAATTCCATGAGTAGTGGGTGTAAGAAGGATCCTGGAGCGAATCCTTATGGTTGCTCTATGCAATTTTCCTATAACCTTAGCCTAGTATAGGATTCCCTTGCCTTGGGTGGATCTTAGTCCCAGCTGGGGGGTGACCCACTGCTGAGTATGATGAGAAGCATGGTCTAAGGCTCGGAGGTTTGTGGAAGTTCTGCACGTGGTTGTTGGAGTTACTACAATTTCTAATATAAGTATCAATATGTATTTTAATTTCAACTAAAATGCATGTCCGGGATGCTTCTAATATTATCATGTATTATGTTGCAATGATATTTTTTGTTAATTCTGTTTAAGTCTGAATGTTAGCATTAATCCTGTGATTACTCTGTGTTAAGTCATTTAACTTTATTTAATATGCAAGTTATATATATAAGTATGAGAATGTTTTCACGTAGTAGCGTTGCCCGGTAGTGGAGTTGATGGCCAGGGACGTTACATCCATGCTCAAGTCGATCTGGCTCTCGATACTCCATGTCTAGGACCTATGGGCCTCAAGACATAATCTCCTTAGTTATCCCTTGGCTAGGGGATAGCATATTGCTCCAACTGGGGGACATGTGTTCACCGTAGAGCGCATGAGAACCTCAGCATCTCTGGCATAACCTGTGACCTACTTGATCTCAACATAAGACTATTAGTAATCATTTGGGGTGGTGATATCACCCCCAACTCATATATATCTATATCTATATATATATATATATATATGAAATCAAACATATATATACAAATGGAAATAAAACTACTCTAGCGTGAAATGCAAAATGGTATATACAATGAATGCAAATGCCTACCTACTTACCTCTACTTACTTGTGGTATGAATTCTAGGTGTAGTCAAATAGACAGTGAAACCACCCTAGCAATGTCTCACAATACCTTCCTTTGTGCTTCATCATATACCAAAGCAGTGATAAGTTAAGAAAAAAATAACATGTGTTAGGAAATGTATTGCATCATTGGAAATTGTGTAAGGTCTAGCTCATGGAGGCGGGTGGGAGGGAAAAATTGGTGCCAAGTTATACTCTCAGAAAATTCCCCATTCCATCTCATAAAGGGATCAAGAAAATTCAAAGGTTAAAAAGGTTGGACACCTCAGACATTTTCACAATCTGAGGCCTGGGAAGGGATCAACAAGAATCTAGAAAGTGACTGACAACTTCTTAAAAGGAATATGGAAGACTATGATAAAATACTTCTTCTTAAGGTAACAAACCTTCCCCTAAAATCCAGAAGGGGTCTTTGTCCTATAGAAGACTTGGGATAAGGGATATGTTTCCAAACCATACCATCAGTGACATAGCGAGGTAAATTAATCAAAGGGAGCTGGAAAATCTCATCACAAGTATTCTTCTTTAGGCAAGTAACTTCCTCACTCTCTGAGAAAAACGATGGTTGGAAATTTTCTTCATAGAATAAATCCAAATGATCAAAGGAGTACTCATCAAAATCCTCAAGGTATGACCGAAAATCATTAGAAGAATATGGGACTAGGTCAACCCTGGGTGTTTGGAAAGTATCGGTAATTATATCATCTCCTTGTTTCCACTGGTCAAAATTAAGAGTAACTTGTTGTGATTACTGTAACGGAAATACTTGTAAATGATTCTCAATGTCATAAATGGGGTCCATATCATAATCAACTACATCACATATATGTCTCCCAACATGTATGAACTCGTCAATATTATCAACCATGTCACTATATGTATCATAACATGAAGGATTTAAAATATTTAAAGGCTCATCTAGCTCCTCTTCACTTTCCAAAACACAAAGTAAAGAATAATCAAAATTTTGGAAAGAAAAGTAACTCACCATGATTATTTCTTCTTGTGCAGGAGCTTCGAGGACTTGGGTGTCTTCACCATGCATCAATGTTTCATCCTCATGAGTTTCCCCTACATGTTCAATTGTACAACAAGGAATATCTACCTTGCCCGATGATTCCATTTCTTCTTCCTTCTCTAAATCATAAAACAAGCCATTATCAAGATTCTGAAAAGGAAAGTGACTAACCTCATTCTCTTCTTCTTATGTAGGGGGAAAAGTCTCGTGGATGGCTTCATCAGAGAGAGGATCACATATCAATACTTCATCATCTTGTTCAGGTTCCATCTCCTCAACTATGTCTTTAGTATTCCTTTTCTCTTCCCTGTAGGATTGGAAAACCTCATCAATATCTTTCCCTTTAGTCTCTTGTTGGTCGATGATTTGTTCCCCTTCTTCTTGGAAATCAACAGTAAAGGTCTCAAGGGAAACTAATCTCTCCAAACTAAGAGTGCATGGGGTACCTTTGGGGTCATCAACTTTGGTTCCTAGAGAGAATATGTGTTTTCCCTTGGACAAAGATAATTTTTTCTCAATTTGCATGGCCATGTAATAGGCATCATTGACCGTTTTTGGCCCCTTTTTATTTAGGAGGAACCCTAGATGCACTAAGAGTGCATTGGTATAGAGCTACACGAGGTACTTGTCTCCAAGATAATGGATTTCAGGAATATGATATAGAAATCTCTCAAACCTACCCTAGAAATCCCTGAAAGTCTCCTTCTCAGTTTGTTTTACATATTCGAGTATTTTCAGTAATGTTTGGATATATTACAATTTTATACCTCATTTTTTGAGAAAGGTTTCTTCTAACTGGTCCATAGATGTGATGCTACCAAAAGGGAGATTATCATACCATTTTCTAGCATTTCCATGAAGAGTGGTAGAGAAAATTTTCATTTCCAAATCTTCAACATCATCACTAATAGGATGAAGTTGAAAGAAAGCCCAAAAATCACCCATGTGATAGTCGACTCTCTCCCTATCACTACGAGTGAATCTAGGGAGCCATTTCTCGTATTTCGGGGGAATTTTTTGAGGGTATCGCGAGATTTTACTCATGTCTAAAGGTTTGAAGATTCTTGGGTCCCATTGAGAATTCATGGTTGGCTTTGTCATTAGTGGATTGGCCAGATAATTTTCTTTAAATTATCAAAGGGATGAGGGGATCACCCTTAGTGGAGTCGCTAGGTAAGCTTGAAAAGTAAATGATTTTGAGGAAATTCTTACCGAAAAGTGTCTTATTGAGGAGAATTGCCTCAGTGTTCCTCGACAGTGGCGCCAAAATACTATCGTGCAATTTTTACTTTGATAAAAGGAAAGGCTAAAGGAGAGAAAATCGACGTAACTAGAGACTAATAATATCATTGTCACCTCAATAGGATGTCTCTTTCTATTTGGGGTGGTAGGCCCAGGGGAGATGTCCTCGGTGACCTAGGGGTTTCAGAAGGAAAGGTTAAATTGGCTAATAAAAATATCCCCTCTCATAAGTCACCACCGATTAGAAAGTCATGGTTGTATAACCAATGAAATGATAATATATCAAAGTGTACCTACCTGGAACAAAGAAACAAGAAACTATATATATTTGCAAGTACACTTGTTGGTTAGAACTTTATAAAACCATAAAATTTCTAAGATAAAGCAATTGATTGATAATGATGAAGTAAACATGAAATTATAACATCAATATTAATGCGGCAATACTTCACATTAAATTCCTTGAAATAGCTTCAACATGACTAAGAATCTGTTGGATTACTGAGAGGGGAGTTAAATCAGTAATAGATCAATTTAATCCTTTTTCACCATAAAATGCAAGTGTTATATCAATTTAGCATTATCATCCAATAGTTGTATAGTAAATAAACAATGAACAAATGAGCAATCACACACATACACAGTACACCAATGTTTTACATGGAAACCCAAAGTGGGAGAAAACCACGGAATGATTTTTCTTATATGTCTTTAAGAATTTCATTCATTGGAAGCACCAACTTCCTTTGTTTTCCAATTGCAACTGGAAGGAGGCTCCAACCCCCTAGTTTCTCAGGCTATAATCAGAGTGAAGCTTCAACTCCCTAATTCTCTAGCTACAACCAGAAGGAGGATACAACCCCATATGTTCTCCGGATACAACCAGAAGGTGGCTACAACCACTTGTCCTATCCTTGTCCAACTGCCTCGATGTATAAGTAGAATGATGGAACCACTATCACACTATCACTGTGAGATATACTGTTGTAAACCTATACCAATCAACTTGCACCAAACAACCTATACCAATAGCCTGAACGATGAAACAACATGTACCTCAACCTGTAATCAACCTGTACCATAAACAAGTGCATCAACCATGCACCAACTTGTACCATAAACAAGTTCATCAACCATGCACCAACCTATACATCAACCTGTACCAAGAACAAGTGCATAAACCATGCACCAAACATGTACAAATAACATCTCACAACAACATGTCCAAACAACCTATCACAACAACCTGTCTCACCAATCTTATCAACCAAATCAGATCTACTCACCAAGATCAATCACCAAGACAACTCTCAAAGATGTGCATCAACCAAGCTTAACAAAACAACTCATAATCATCACCAAGATCAATATGTTCTTCTAATAATATACCAATACAAGTATGCTACATCATCCATAAACCATGTGTCAACAATACTACTAACAAGTGCCTCCAACCATGTACCAAGTATGTACCAATCATGTATCAACTACTCATCAACTATGATTCATCAAGATGTTCCAACATCATCAACTATACACCTCATGTATGTGCCAACTCATCAACTACTTGTCTCAACCATGTACCCAACATGTACCTCAACGAAAATCCCTCATTAATTTCATCATACAAAACTGATTTGTAACTCTGTAATAGACCTTGTGTATATGATCACATACCTACAAACCTTCCTTAACTTTAACAACGAGAGACTAGCATTTTCATCAAACTTTACTTTAGTCTCACATGACTAGTTTTGGATTAGTCAAAAACCCTAACTTGAAATAATCATAACTATGTACCTGTAATGAGTACAAATCTGAAAATAGTACACAATTTTCTTCAGTGTGTTTATGCAATTTCTCCAGGTGTCACTACTTGGAACCTCTCAGAAAAGGAGTTATAGAAAAAATGACATACCTTCTTGAATTCTAGCTTATTCTAGAGAGTGAACTTGTAGAGAGTTCCCCGCATGAAATATTTGTTTCGTGGATCTAAAAATTGTACACTGAATACTACAGACTATATTTGTTTCGTGGATCTTCTAGGTATTTTTTCCTACAATCCCTATTTTCCGCGGAGTGTAACTCCAAAAATACAACGACCCACAGGTTGAAATTTGTAACAAAGATACTTGGATATGTTTCCTCAATGGCCTCCCAATTTCATGGTCTGAATCATTCTAGAAAAAAAATTATTGCAAAAATGGTGAGATGACCTGTAAATAGCATGCCTTAGAAAGCATCATCAAAAGAATTTATCCTCCCTTGAATTTCAGCCTTCTTTACTTCACCTTCACTCTGAAATTAGGCTTATATATCCTTTGGTTACCTCAATCACCTGTAGATATTCAATATTCTCAAGTGTGATTAAAATGAGAGAGCCTTACCTCTTATTTATACTTTTATGTGGCTTCCTCAAGGGGTTGCCTTTTAACCATCTTAACCCACTTTCCTTATTTTAGGGTTAACCCACTTCTAACCACTTGTCTAGTTAGTAATTTATCCATTAAATTTATTATTTAAATAATTTATTTTGTGTCCACTTTGACTTATAGTACACTCATCACATCACTTAACTCAAGGGGTTACCTTCTAACCATCTTAAAACACTTTCCTTATTTTAGGGCTAACCCACTTCTAACCACTTGTCCACTTAGTAATTTCTCCATTAAATTTATTATTTAAAGAATTCCTTTTTGTATTCACTTTTACTTATAGTATACCCATCACTTCGCTTTATTATTTACCTTCTAAAATCTCTTAAACCACTTTGACTACTTTGACCTTTTGGGGCTTCTAGATGACTCATGAGGGTTCTCCAACTTCACATGGCCATAACTCTCTAACCGTGAGGAGTTATGTGACGTTCCACATACCACCATAAATGGAATGACATGTAATATCAATCTAAAATAGTCTTACCTACAAATATATCAAAACTGATACCATTATCTATCAAACAAACTTAGGTCATTTACCCAAACCTGGGTTCTCCAACTTCACATGGCGATAACTCTTTAACGGTGAGGAGTTATGTCACATTCCACATACCACCGAAAATAGCATGACATGTACTATCCATATAGAATAGTCTAACCTTCAAATATATTAAAAATAATACCATTATACATCAAACAAACTTGGGTCCATTACCTAAACCTTTGTGCTACTGGAATTCTCTACTGGACTTTCTCCAAGGGTTGAAATCAATATACAATATCACTCTTCAATGGTTGAAATCAATGAAAAACAACAATCCATACCAAAGTTCCATCAACCTAAGCCAACTGTCTGAAAATCTCCCCCTTTGGCATTGATGGAAACACCAACATTCATGACAACACTTAGTCATGATAACATCCATTCTTATACTCCTCGTCAATGTTTCTATCTCTCCCCCTTTGACATCAATGGAAAAGGTTATCTCCCTTTGGAGATGATCCCCCTAATTGAACTCTCATTGGGGATGCTCCCCTAGTCTACATGCCTCTTTTCTCTCTCTCCAATAATTTCTATCTTGCATCTGATAAATCTCTCTCCCTTTGTTCTAAATGGAAAAGGTATGTTTCCATATAGGGATTCCCCCCCTAACTGAACTATCCTTGAGGATACTCCCCCTGACTAAAATCTTCCTGAAACTGATCTCCCAACATGAACTATCCTCTTTATCATGCTTTCTCATGTAAATCTAAGACATATAAGATAAGAATTCAAAAGCATTCATTTTGGAGTAGAAATCTGTCCGAGTCTCTGGCGAAGATACTCAAAGGATTCCCGTGGAAGTGGTTTTGTAGAGATGTCTGCCACTTGTTCTTTTGTGCCCACATATCCAACTCTGATGTTCTTCTCTACAAATTGTTCTCATAGAAAGTGATACTTTATTGGAATGTTCTTCTTCTTGGAGTGAATCACCATGTTATTTGAGATATTGATGGCACGTGTATTATCACAATAGATTTGAATTGGCTCATCATACTCAACCTGTATATCTGTTAAAGTTTGTTTCATCCATAGAACCTAAGTAGAACATCATGTTGCTGCAATATACTCTACTTCGGCTATAGATAAAGATATTGATAATTGTTTCTTGCTTAGCCAATATAGTAAACACTCACCTAAGTCGGTCATCAATGCAACCTGTCCAATCTGCATCTGTGTAGGAAATAAGTGATAGATCCTTTCCTTTTGGATACCATAATCCAAACTTTTATGTTCCTTTGAGATATCTGAAAATCCTCTTTACTGCTAAGACATGTGATTCCTTTGTTGCTGCTTAAAATTGTGCCACATGTCCAACTACCTGCATTAGATATGGTCTAGATGTTTTCACATATAGTAAGCTATCAATAGTTTACCTGTATTGCCTTTGGTCTGTAGACTTTGAATCATCATATCTTCTCAACTTGCAACTGGTTTGTATAAGAGTGGTAATTGGTTTGCAATATTCCATTATGAACCTCTTTAACATTTCTCTGATATAGTTAGTTTGAGAAATAAAAATTCCTTGGTTTCTTTTACATATCTGTAGAGGTTTCTTTTACATATCTGAAGACCCAGAAAGAAGGATAGTTCTCCACGTAATGACAATTCAAATTCATTCTACATATCCTTTGCAAATTTATGGCTTAACATGTCATTATTACTTCCAAAAACAATATCATCAACATAAACTTCAACAAAATACTACCTTGAGTTACCTTGATGTAGAGGTTGATGTTTGTGCTTCCTTTCCATAGTTCGTAGGGACTTTTGTCATTGTCGTTTCTGAGCATTACTCTTTTTTGAATGTGAATTGTTGTATGCACTTCATGTGTCCAAAAAATATCTGTCAATTTGGAATCCATTATCATTGTTCGTTCCATTTCCTGTGTAATTATCATCCATTATGATAATGTTCCTTTGTCTCTTTAACACTCTTTGAACCAATATATGAATCCATGCTCTCGTCCATACTGTCCAACACTCTACTTGCGCAACTGTCCATAATGTTGACCCATTTATCACTATAATACCATGAAGTCTTAATTAATCCATCAAATTGTACTTCTTCTAACTGACTTCTCTGGATTTGTCTTCTCAAACTCTGCAAGCTGCTGGAAAAATGATTATTTGGTTTGTCACAACTATCGCATAGACTCCCCTTGTCTAATATTCATATTACCTGGGAGTCTCTAAGCTAGATGGCTTAGAACAATTCATGCTTTGATGTGTATTCATCATCATATTCATTGGTAGATTCATCATCATCTTCATTGGTAGATTCATCATCTCTCTGAGCTATGACTTATTTATTTCTATCTATGGATTCATCTTTCAGTACAATGCCTGAAAGTACAATCTCTTGAACCTATTCCTTATTTACTTGTCCTTCTTTTCTTTCAGTTATTTTCCAAACATTTTTGTATCTTACATCTTTTTTTTTCTCTGTAGAATTTTCTTCATCTCGTTTTATTGTCAATCTTGCGATCTCTAGGACCTGGTCTTTGTTCACCATTTCTTTTTGTTTTCTTATCCATACTTTCTTATATCTAATATCAATGCTCTCTTTCATGGAAGTATCGATCATGCTTCTACAATAACTAGTTATGTGTCCATAGTTTTGACATTTGTAACATTCAATCTTACGTGGGGCCACATATGCACTTCTTGCTTGAAAATTTCTTTTATAATCTCTTCAATCTACAACCTTATGTCCAAAATTAGTACAATGAAAAAAATGACCATAAAAGAAATTTGCATACCTGGAATTGAATGATCTTCTTTGTGGTGTAGTCCTTCTGAATTTCTTCCTTGACTGATCATGATCATTATTGAAGATTCTTTGTGGCTTGAACATCAATGGTCTTCTTGAAGATGTATCTTCAATAGTTTTCTTAGATTCTGGTTGACCATGATTCCTTCCTTTAAGTACTTCTGCATAACTCCTTCTATTTTCTTCATTCTTCTTTTATAAAAACCTTGAGTGCTTCTCGTCATTCTCTATAACCGATGTGGATGTTTCTGTCTCTTCAATGTTCTTTTTGAGCTGAACGATTTTACTTCTCAACGTGACAACTTCTTCTTCAAGCTTCTCAACCTCTTCTTCTTTCTTCATTATCTGAGACTTCATGACTTCTTCTATTCTTTTCACTTCTTCAAGATGAATTTTTAATGTGATTATTTCTTGTTCAATTCCTTTATCTTCTTGACCAAACTCAGCCTCAAGCTAGTTTAGATCTTTAGTTCTTTCCTTAATATCATATGTCAATATATTCTCGATCATTTCTGCTTCTTCCTTCTATTCTTCTATGTTGGCTTCCAAATACTTATTTTGATATTCAATATTTTCTTTGATATTTCTGGCTTCTTCTAGATGAGTTCTTAAGTTCTCGATGACCTGTTGGGATTCTTCAAAA
Organism: Picea mariana; assembly: GCA_032191745.1. Taxonomy (NCBI): domain Eukaryota; kingdom Viridiplantae; phylum Streptophyta; class Pinopsida; order Pinales; family Pinaceae; genus Picea; species Picea mariana. The sequence goes on from JASDQU010014124.1 coordinate 208,552, forward strand.
ATGTGAACACGTTCCTTTTGTTTCATCAATTCTTTCTTGAGTGACTTGTTTTCTTCTCTTAGTTCATCTAAAGAACTAATCAATTCTGCTTCATAATTTTCTTCCTTTTCAATTAGTTTTTCTGTCTCATTTCCTTCATGGCATTCTATTTCAAGATGTCCACATTTTTCACAATTAAAGAAAAACAACATACCTCTAGTGATTATGTACTCTTCATATTTTGAATCTGTTTGACATGTAGAACATAATTCTTCTTGATCTGTATCTGCATATTCCTTGGCATTTTCTGAATCTGCGATGAGTGAAAAATATATGTCATGTAACTTATCCCAAAGTTATTTCTCTTATGAACATTTACCAACCTTTTCTCTTACCGGATTAGGTAATCCTTCCCAGATGAAATCCATTGCTATTTTGTTATTCTTCTTCAATTCCTTCTTGGTTAAAGTCTTTTCCCTTCTTGAACTATCATATCCTATAACAACTGATAGCCAAATATAATTTCTCTATGCCTCTAAAAACACTTATGTCCTTCTACTCCACATCTCATACTTAAAACCATTCCAACTATTAAACATCCCCAGTCCATTCTTAGAATAATCCATGATCTTCTTCCAGTGGTTATAGGATATGATAGTTCAAGAAGGGAAAAGACTTTAACCAAGAGGAATTGAAGAAGAATAACAAAATAGCAATGGATTTCATNGTAGCATTATCATCCAATAGTTGCAAAGTAAATAAACAATGAACAAATGAGTAATCACACACATACACACTACACCAGTGTTTTATGTGGAAACCCAAAGAAGGCAAAAACCATTGAATGTTTTTTCTTATATGTCTTGAAGAATTACATTCATTGGAAGCACAAAATTCCTTTGTTTTCCAGCTGCAACTGGAAGGAGTGATGCAGACCCCCGATCCTCGAGTCGAGATCCGCTCACAGGATCGTTTCAAATATTCCCTTGATCTAAAGAGGCTCTTTTAGATCCGTATCGGAACCTCATCATTCGATCCACAGGTCCTTCAATTTCCCCACAACCTCCAACATGATTGCGACCCTTTTCCCGAAATGGAAATTCAATCTTCGGGACTCCATGAGTCCTTATGTCAAGTTTACTTGACTCTTCAATTTCTTGACACCCGAAATGTCGATCTATTGAAATGGAGAAATTCTACTTTTCCCCGTGACCACACGCCTCTATGGGAACTTTGGGGTTTCCAACGCCAAAATGCCCCGGTTCCTTGTCTTCGGGATTCCTGAAATCTCGAACCCCAGTATGCCGAAATCCTGAAATCTTGAGACCGCAGCCCCACTCCAACAATACGTCGCGTTTCGCGACTTCGATACTTTCAACATCAAGTTTTTCGACTCCTTTTCCTCGGGACTTCTGAAATCCCGATCTTCGGTATGCTGAAATCTGATCATGTCTTCGTGACCTAGCACTATTCCTCGTTACGCCTTTGGGAATTTGCGTTTCAAAACTTCACGAATCCCGACGCAACAATTCATTTCCCTCTTGTACTCCCGGTATCCGAAGTACCAAAGTATCGAAATCCCGAAACTCTAGTCCTCCTTCTCTTGAGCAAGATTAAGGGCTCAAATCCTCCATTGATCCAATGGCTCAGATCCTTTCAGGATTCTATGGGTCAAGAATTCCAAACTCTTACCTCGACATCTTCTGGTAGCTGAAATACCGAAATGCTCCTTTCAGGGATTTCCTCGAAACCTTGTCCGTGTTCACTTTTCTGGACTTCAGCATTCGCAATTTCGTGAATCCTCCGTGACCAAAACTTGATCCTTCAACTTCCCAGTATCTGAAACCCTAATGGGTTTGGATCTCTACCACATGTCCTCTAAAAAGGATGGTCCTGATCTTTTCGTTGTTTCGTGTACCGGGAGTTTGAAACCCTCAGTACCAAAATCTCTACCTCCTCTACCTTCCAAACTTTGAATAGTCAAAATGTCAAAGTTATACTCCAAAGGCAAGTCATGTTTTGTGACTTCGGGGTTTTCACTATGAAGTGCCCCAGTCTTTTGTCATTGGGATTCTCGAAATGCCGAACCCCGAAATGCCAAAATGATCTAGCGGATCCTCTTCCTTGAATGTGCGAGGGTTAAACCTCATGCAACTCCTCCTAGATCTGATGGCTATCGGTCCTCCGCACTAAATCTGACGGTATCTGTAGCTCCTCTTTGAGCATGTGTTTCCTCCATTTTTCTTTGGAAGATTTTCCAAGTTCCAAAGGTCTCGGCCTTTGCTTCCTTCTCTTTTACCATGAAGCCTGCACTCACGGCTTCTGTTTGCATTCTTGAAGATGCTTTCCCTCCTAAGCTTTGTCAACTGTGAAACCTTGAAGGGTTCCTCGACTTCTACACTCCTCTCGGCTATTGCCTTGTGTGCAAAGGCATTTCTCCTTCTGAGCTTCTGAACTTGAGACAAGTTCACTCTAAAACCTCAAAGGGTTCCTTCAAACTCTACAACCTCTTGCAGGACTTCTACATGAAACGGTGTTATCTCTTCTGAGCTTATCTGTGGCTCTGACCTCAAAGTGCCTCTATCCCTTTCTCTCCTTGAAGGGATGAAAGTGCCCTCTGGCAACTTCCTACTCAAGCACACCTTGCTGAGCCTATAGGTTGTTCAACAACCTTGTGAAGGTCCTCCTAACACTTTCTTCTCCCTTAGAACTCTAAGAGTTCTTCTTGTGCCAACTGACACTTACTCAAATCCCTCCTGGCGGAGCTCTTGTAGAATCCCTCAGTGATTCTGTCTTCTCTGACCTCAAGATAGAGTTCTTCTCCTCAATGCAACCCGTGCATCTGCTCAATTCCCTCCTGGAAAATCTCTACATAACTCCTCAAAGATTCTGTCTTCTTATATACTTTCCTCTACACAGTCCTACCTCCAAGGTATTCAACAACCTTGAGGCTTCCTTCCTGAGCCTAAAACTTCAGCTGGTGTGCCCTCCTGGCATGTGCTTGCCTGAGTTCCATAGAATTCAGGAGTGTAGCTATGCACTGGCTTTCAGAACCCACAGTGTTTTGTCATGCCCTCTTGGCATCAAGCCTCAAAGAATCCCCAACCGTGAAATCAACGCACCCAACAGATAGCAGAACCTATCTGTCCCTGCAAATGCATACTAACACACATCTACAGCATAGCATAAAAGCATAAAGACATTCATCCATGAATATACACGACATTCAATTGCATAAAAATACACAGACAATTAATGGGCAGGAAAAACTACTCTTTGTATTAATTTCCAAATGTTTATCCAAATGGTTACAAAGGTTGGACTGTAACAAGTCTCAACTCTCTCTCAAGACCTCTCTACCTGATAACTCTCTCCCTAACTCTCTACTCCCATTTCTTGATTACAAAAATGAGGGCTTCTGTGAGCTTATCCTCCACCTCACCATCTATGAGCTATCGCTATCACAAAGCGGCTACATAAATGTATGTCCAGTCCTGACTGATCTGGACTTAGCTATAGGTAACCATTAAAGGAAATCTCAACCACTACATGTACAAAGGCATGGTCTAGCATTAAAATTCTTACAACATTTATTGAAATTTTGAATTTCAAAATTGAGAGGGTTGCGCCTCTCCCTTTCTTCATTAAATGTGTGTTGGATGTGCTAGCTGACTGGCACGATGCTAATGTGGAGTGATGCTCCTGCATCAAGGAGTCTCCAACACCCTAGTTTCTTAAGATACAACCTGAGGGAAGCTCCAACTCCCCAATTCTATATCTACAAC
>JASDQU010014124.1:212365-226518 GCA_032191745.1 Picea mariana
GCAGAACACTAAGGGGGGTCCAGAATGCTCTGTGAGCCATTGATCTTAGCGTTGTGATCGGGACCGTTGACAAGTGCAAGAAAAATATGTCAAGAGCGAATGGTGTATGCACTCGGGGAAAACTTAGGATAAGATCCATTTCATGGGTTTTTCTTTGATTTTGCTAAGGAACACCACCATGGGACTTTGAACAACTATTTTAGAACATTTGGAACATGGTGTAACCTTGATTTCAAGTTGGTTTTAATGGACTTTGAACAATAGAGAAACTAACCTACATGCTAACCTATCTTCCTAGGACAATTAACCCAGATTAAACTGTTGGGTTAAGGAATTACTCTACCTAAGGGCTATCTGACCAGGATTAGACAGTCTGGTCAGATTTATTCACTAATCTAACTTAAGGGCTATCTGACCAGGATTAGACAGTCTGGTCAGATTTATTCACTAATCTAACTTAAGGGCTATCTGACCAGGATTAGACAGTCTGGTCAGATTTATTCACTAACCTAACATAAAATTTAAAAAGAACTTGGCCATGCTTGAAAGGTATGGCCAAGTCACTGTTATTGCATGGGGCTTTTCTTTTCAATTCTTTTACTTTTCTTTTTCTTTTTCTTTTTCTTTTTCTTTCTTTTTCTTTTTCTTTTTCTTTTTCTTTTTCTTTTCACAAATTATTTGAAGAATGAAACATCATTTGTCAACAAAATCACTAGATGCAGATAATATCCAAGTCATCGATTGATTCCCATAATTTATGGGGTGATAACACCAGTTATGAGGAGGAAACTAGTCATCTAGTATCGAGATATGTCATGATGGAGGAGTATCCATCCATCATGAAGAATGATGTGTGGGATATTGTTTAGAGACTTGAGGGGAAGTTTGTAGTGACTTCCAAATGGATCTATAAGATCAAAAACACAATTGATGGGAGCATCAAGAGGCACAAAATGATATTTGTTGCTAGAGGATTCTCTCAAGTGGAAGGAATAGATTAGGAGGAGACATTTTCTCATGTTGCTCGATAAACTTCTATCTAAATGATTATTTCCCTTGCAATATCCATGGGTTGGAGACTACATCAGATGGATATGAAGACAATATTTCTCAATGGAGAGATTGAGGAAGAAGTATACATCAAGCAACTAGATGGTTTTGTGATACATGAGAAGGAGTCTCATGTGTGCAGGTTGAAGAAGACCTTGTATGGACTCAAGCAGGAACCTTGATCTTGTTATGTGAGGATTGATGGACACCTGATGAGTTTGGACTTCAGCAAAAAAAAATGTGTTGTTAATCCCAACTTGTACTACAATATTTTTAATGGTGAGTGCCTAATTTTGGTCCTCTATGTTGATGATTTATTCCTCACTGATAAAGAGAGCCTTATTGTTGAATGCAAGTATGTGTTGGCCTATGAGTTTGATATGAAGGAACTTGGTATGATGCACTACTTCTTGGGACTAGAGGTATGGTAGAGAACTTATGAGATCTTCCTGAGTCAGGGGAAGTACACAGTTGAGATCTTGAAGAAGTTTGGGATGTTGAACTGGAAGCCTGTGGCTACACCAATGGTGACGAATCTGAAGAAACTAAGTTTGTCTTCTTCCGATTCTGATGAAATTGATCTGAATATGTATAGAAAGTTGATTGGATCATTGATGTATCTGGTTAACACCATACCAGATATTTTCTATGCATTGAGTACACTTAGCAGAGACAGACACACTGGATTGTTGTGAAGCATGTGTTGAGATACATGTGAGGCATAGTTGTACATGGTGTTGGTCTCTAAATATGTCCTAAAATATAACCTCTATGCATCATCCAAAGGTAGGCACTGGCACAATCATTTTACTTGTTGCCTACGTAGGTTCTTACCTTCTGTTTTCAATACCCGTCCTCCAAAGATGCAACCCCTGCAAAGGGACAACAATTGTAACAAAAGGAACGACAATTGTTCCATTCAAATGAACAACACTACCTGCAAAAGGAACAACAATCGTGACAAGGGAACGACAGTCGTTATATTGGGTCGAACTAATGTTGTAATAATTGAGTTGTAGTGTTTTCCCAACTATTTAATTTATCAATCCGAGGTTCGTAAACTTATGAAGCACACACAAAGTATATGCAAGATTGAAGCGAAACTAATCTAATCTAATGTTTAAGATACGATTGAAATTGAATCATTAATCTAACACATGACTGAAATAGAATCATTAATCTAACACACGACTAAAATAGAATCATTAATCTAACACACGACTGGAATTGAATCATTAATCTAACACACAACTGGAATTGAAATTAACCTAGGAATGGGAAATTGCATAAATGGAATTAATCTAGAAATGGTGAACTACGTGAAGGAAAAGCAAAGACAACATGTGAAGAGTTGAATGGCACAACAACATATGAGAGCTCTCACCAATGAAGCAATCTTCTATTACAATAATCAAATCAATCTTCAAAAAAGAATAATGAAAGCATGAAAACCAAAACCATGAATCAAAGATAAGAATACATTTCTCTTTCAAATCCTAATGACTACTATTAATGACTTCTAATTACATATTCTAAATTGAATCCTAATTGAATTCTCATGAAGAGAGAGCACTCTCTTTTATACATGAGAGCCTTGAAGATAAGATAACCATCTCATTATTACAGATCCACTTTTTTCTCAACCTATTTCCCATTATTACAAATATAATCCCTTCAAATCCTCACACATATCTCTCATATATCTTGGATAAGATATTTCAACCAAATCTCCATGATCTTCTCCTTGAATTATCTCCTCAGATATTGAAATGGTGGAGGAAGTATTCGAGAAGTTATTTTGAATTAATCCTTCACATATTCCTACACATTACAACTCTCACACATATTTGAGATATATATGAAAACATGTCAATTTTCTAACATTTAATCACAAATTCCCTTTTAATACTAAAATGAATAAAGTGGGGAACAATAAGGTGAAACCCAAGTATATTTATGGAAGTGATATCATGAAAGGTTAATGGGGCGATGAAATGTGGAGAATGATGAAGGGAAAGGTGGATGAAATAGGACATTTATGAGCCCCAACACATGGTCTAATATATACTTCCAGTATTGACATGAGATTGTAGGGATATACTGACTCTGATTGGGAAGGAAGCATAATGGATATGAAGGGAGCCTCTAGGTATTTCTTCACTTTGGGATCAACCATGGTTTCCTGGTGTAGCAGTAAACAAACTTATGTGGATTTGAGCACAACAAAAGAAAAGTACATTGCATTAAGTATGGAAGTTTGTGAAGCAGTGTGGCTTCGCAAGATCCTTGCATATTTATATGAACATGTGTTGGATTCCACCGTTATTCATTATGGTAACCAAAGATGTGTGAATATATCAGAGAATCCAATGTTTCATGAAAAATTGAACCAAATTGAGATCAAGTACCATTACATCTGAGACATGGTGCAGAGGAAGGAAATATTGGTGGAGTACCTTCCTACAGATGAGTAGGTTTTTGATGTTCTTTCCAAACCAAGACAAAGTTCAAGTACTTCCGTGATAGACTTGGCATGGCAGAGAATCCCTCCCTCCCTAAGAGGGAGTGTTGATGTTTTCATCTTCTTGAGACATTCTCCAGATCATACTCCTCTGTGACTGAGTTGAGTTGATTTGTGGGGAGGCTTATCCGAGAAGTTATAATTTGGACACTTATACGAGAAGGGATAAGTGGGTTTGGGCTTATCTGAGAAGGGATAAGTAAGTTGATCTATAAGGACACTTATTTGAGAAGGGATAGCCCAACATCCATTGTGAGAGCACACGAGGACACGTCCCATGTGGAGATAACATGAGGACATGTCAAGGGAGTTGACATTGACGTCACACACTATGGGGAGTTTACCCTAGTGTTTCTAGAGGGATTAGCCTATAGAATTCCACATGGGAGTGCCATGTGTGAAAGACATTTTCTAGATCATACTCCTTTTTGAACTGAGTTGAGTTGATATGTGAGGACACTTATTCAAGAAGGGATAAGTGGGACACTTATTCGAGAAGGGATAAGTGAATTTGGGCTTATATAGCCCAACGTCCCTTATGGAGATCACATGATGACACATCCCTTGTGGAGAGAATATGAGGACATGTCAAGGTATTTGACCTTGATGTCACACACTATGGGGATTTGACCCTAAGTGTTCCAAGAGGGAGTATCCTCTAGAAGTCCACATGGGAGTGCCATGTGTGATAGACCTTTTTCTACTATGGTGGTTGTGTACCACTGGCAGGGACTATGTGTCTCTGGATAGTAGTTGTTTGCTACTAGTTGATTATAGAGTAGTCAGTGGACTACTAGATGAAGACATCATGGAAAGATACCTCCCTAGATAAGAGGGAGTTTTGATGTTTCAACATCGGGCATACCTCCTCCTATATTGGGTTGCAAACCAAGGGATATAGGATACATTTATCATAAAGGTGCACTTGTGGTAAATGGGCCCAGGCATAGTCCTTCCTTGATCATGACAAGGAATAATATGAACTCGAGGTGCTTGAGGTTCTTTCCATGTGTCAGTTAACATCAGACCGACATTCACTCACAAGTGTGCACCTGTGGTGAACAATCTAGGTGTGGTCTTTGTCCTAGTAATGGTGATTTGAAAAAGAATGATAATGACTCAAGATGATATATGCTATTACATGCGAACCCAAAGTGAGCATGATCTCAGAGAGAGTCAATTTTCTCAAAGGGAGAGCTGCAAAAAGAGTTCCCCCTCGATTCAGGTGGGAGAGAGATGTCTCCCAAGACTAATAGACGATTTTCATGAGTCTAGGGTGAAGTTTGTATACTTCATAGACAAGTTTGGCATCATGCAGAGTGTCAAGGAGTGTTGATGTTTGGACAACATCAGGAATAAATTCTCTTAGATTAATAATTAATAATATAATTATTGATTATTAAATGCTATATATAATAAGTAAGTGATAATAATAATAAATAGTTATTGATTTTCCAAGGGACACATCTTTTCATGGATGGTCACCATATGTTCTCTATATATGGAACACTCATCATTGTAATAAAAAATCTCGATCATATCTGACATAGAGAAACAACAAAGCTTGTGTAAACATAAAGATATGAACCAGGTAGGATGGGTATCTAAAGCTTATGAGAGTCTCAAATTCAAAAAGTAGTTAATGAATCTGATCTACTATAAACTAGGAGAAATTGAATTTGGTAATAGATTTGGCTGTGATAAGGAAAATTGAAACCATTATCCCTAATACAAATTCATCAACTGTTAAAGCATTCACTTTCCCTAATATCATAGAAATCGTTGAAATTATTTTCTAAGAAGTCTCAACAAAGAGGTTCATTTGAATGGAAATAGTATCTCCAGACACATCAAGGTTTGTAAAGAGGTGAGATTGTAATAAAGAAACCTTGTCTTTTGATTCCAGTTCTCTAAAGGATTTCGTTGCTACTAGCTCATTTAATGGTTCGCTATCAGGGTTAATTGACCATCTCATCATTTCATTTATATTCTTGGTGTTTAATTCAAATAGAACATTCACAGATTTAGAGATTATGGCTCTTTTGGATGGAATATAATTCTCGAAAGACCATACTATGAATTCTTCGAAATGGTAAACCTAGGGAACTATAAATTTTTCAAGGTTAGACTCCCATGCATAATAGTGGTCAACTAAATCCTAGAAACCTTGTTCCTCTTGTTGATATAATGCAGAGGTATCAAATGACAACACAAGATCAAATACATCCTTATCTCTATCTAAAAGGTATTCCTCTACGGGGTTTGGAAATTTCTTACTCTCTGTGGACAGTGATGTGTACACTTTGATATTGATAATAGAAGAATAAGAAGGTTTTAAAATTACCCATGGAGGATGTTGACTAAGACAGATACCAGACTAGAGGAATGATGGGAAATCTTGCAGGAATTGTTGACTGGATGCTCGAACTCTTCATAAACTCAAAGTAAATCAAACATTTGATCCTTTTCCCCATTTTACCTTTCAAAATACATACGTGTCAATAAATTACAAGTGGAAAATAAATTACAAATTCAAATTATACCTTTTTTGTCGATTGATGTGACGCTAGACACGTGTCAGCCCCATGTCTATTGCGGGGGGGTCATGCATGCTTAGGCTAACCACATATCATGGGGGCCTCAATCAATAGATGGGCACCATGTCGAAAGGAGTTTAACCATGGTAGAGTCTACCCCCCACCCCTTGTGTTAAACTCTGAGCACGCAAGGGGGTCGCAATTCACTATGATTCGTTGATCTTTAGATCAGGAGTGCAGGGGCTAATATGCCCAAAATTACATGTTTATTAATATGAAATTGTATTAAAAATGAAAATATTAAAACCTACACTAATTTTTAAACCAAATCTAAATTTAATTAAACTTAAATATATTTTTAAACCATATAATAAAGATTTCAATAAACCTTTGTTTTATTTAAAATAAAAACAACTATTATAAACAAAATTTGTTTCATTTATTTGAATTTCAACTAGTTTTATTTTTGTTTTATTTTTATTTTTTTTTGCAAGACCAAAATGTCTTATTATTCCTAACTTATAAGTTATAAAATTTCCAAATTTATAAAAACTTAGACTATGTTACAACACACCCCAGTCCTTCTCTTATGCTTTCTGACATGAGATGGACTTGAAACACTGAGCTCTTGCTTGAAATAATGCTTACCAACACATTTTCCTTCTCTTCTTTTCTCATCATGAGACCTATGACTTCTTGACCTAATCAACGTTGTCCCCTTATGGACCTTCTTTTCTATTATGTTTAGGCTCTGCATCAATTTGACATTGAAAATATTGTTGGATTACTGAGAGGGGGGTGAATTAGTAATAGATCAATTTAATCCTTTTTCACCATAAAATGAAAGTTTTATATCAATGTAGCATTATCATCCAATAGTTGCAGAGTAAATAAACAATGAACAAATGAGCAATCACACACATACACAGTACACCAGCATTTTACGTGGAAACCCAAAGAGAAAGAAAACCATGAAATGATTTTTCGTATATGACTTTAAGAATTACATTCATTGAAAGCACCAAGTTCCTTTGTTTTCTAGCTACAACTGGAAGGAGGCTCCAACCCCCTAGTTTCTCAGCCTACAACCTGAAGGAATCTCCAACTCCCCAATTCTCTAGCTACAACCAGAAGGAGGATACAACCCCCTATGTTCTTCAGCTACAACTGGAAGGTGGCTACAACCACTTTTCCTTGCCCCATCCAGCCTCCCTGATGTAGAAGTAGAATGATGGAACCACTATCACACTATCATTGTGAGATATAATGTTGTATAACTGTACCAATAAACCTACACCAAAAAACTTGTACCAATAACCTGAACCATGCATCAACCATGTATCAACCTGTACCTCAACATGTAATCAACCTGTACCATAAATAAGTGCATAAACCATGCACCAACCTGTACCAACCAACCTATAATCAACTTGTACCATAAACAAGTGCATCAACCATGCACCAACTTGAACCTCAACCTGTACCATGAACAAGTGCATCAACCATGCACCAAACCTATACAAATAACATGTCACAACAACATGTCCAAACAACCTATCACAACAAATTATCTCATCAATCTTATCAACCAAATTATATCTACTCACCAAGATCAATCACCAAGACAACTCTCAAATATGTGCATCAACCAATCATAACACAACAACTCATAATCATCACCAAGATCAATATGTGCTTCTAATAATATACCAATACAAGTATGCTACATCATCCATAAACCATGTGTCAACAAATACTACTAACAAGTGCATCCAACCATGTACCAAGTATGTACGAATCATGTATCAACTACTCATCAACTATGACTCATCAAGATGTACCAACATCATCAACTATACACCTCATGTATGTGTCAACTCATCAACTACTTGTCTCAACCATGTACCCAACATGTACCTCAACCAAAATCCCTCATCAATTTCATCATCCAAATATGATTTGTAACTCTGTAATAGACCTGGTTTATATGATCACATACCTGCAAACCTTCCTTAACTTTAACAACAAGAGACTATCATTTTCATCAAACTTTTCTTTAGTCTCACATGACTAGTTTTGGATTAGTCAACAACCCTAACTTGAAATAATCATAACTATGTACCTATAATGAATAAAGATCTGAAAATAGTACACAATGTTCTTCTATGTGTTTTATGAAATTCCTCCAGGTGACACTACTTGGAGCCTCTCATAAAAGGAGTTATAGCAAAAATGGCATACCTTGTTGAATTTTGACTTATTCTAGAGAGCGAATGTGTAGAGCGTGCCCCACACGAGAATATTTGTTGTATGGATATGAAAATTTTACAAAGAATACTATAGACTGTACTCTAACCAACACTTTTGGTCTTACTTAATTTGGATCTGTTATAAAGAAGCTATGACGTTTTTACCTGAAACACATGTTTTAGACTAGTTTCAAGACTAGCCACAAACCCTATTTTCCACGGAGTGTAACTCCAAAACTACAACGATCCACAAGAGGAAATTCGTACCACAGATACTTGGATATGTTTTCTCAATGTCCTATCAATTTCACAATCTGAATAATTCTAGAAAAAAAATTATTGCGAAAATGGTGAGATGACCTATAAATAACATACCTTAGAAAGCATCATCAAAAGAATTTATCCTCCCTTGAATTTTGGCCTTGTTTACTTCACCTTCTCTATGAAATTCAGATTAGATATCCTTTGGTTACCTTAGTCACCTATAGATATTCAATATTCTCAATTTTGATATAAAATGAGAGAGTCTTGCCTCTTATTTATACTTTCATGTAGCTTCCTCAAGGGGTTACCTTTCAACCATCTTAACCCACTTTCCTTATTTTAGGGTTAACCAACTTCTAACCACTTGCCCAACTAGTAATTTATCCATTAAATTTATTATTTAAATAATTTATTTTGTATCCAATTTGAATTATAGTACACTCATCACTTCACTTTACCTTATAAAAATCTCTTAAACCACTTTGACTACTTTGACCTTTTGGGGCTTCTAGATGACTCACGAGGGTTCTCCAACTTCAGATTGCCATATCTCTCTAACCGTGAGGAGTTATGTTACATTCCACATACCACTAGAAATGGAATGACATGTAATATCCATATAGAATATTGTTCGCACCCAATTCGTCACCTGGTGAGCAAATCGAGGGTGCTTACATGCCCTGTTGGGTCTTGCAGAGCATGACAGCTATGGAAGGAAAGGTTAGAGGAAACAAAACAAACTATAAGCTAGAATCAAATGAAAACAAACTAAAACTGTGAGCATATGGATAAAGAAACAACAAACACAAAAAAACACCAATATCACCAATGGTTTTGAGCTGGTCAATTGATGAAATCAAAGCACAATGAAGGAAGAGAACTGTGGTTCCTTCTTCCCCCAAAGGAAGGCTCTTGAGGCCCTCACAAACTTGCTTTCCTTACAATGCGAAGAAATGAGAATGACAGTGAAAGAACTCCCAGCACATCCACTCAATGGAGAGGTGAATGGCTCTATGAAATGTGGCCAATGTGTTATCGTCAAAGAATGAGCCCTTGACAATCTTAGCAGCATAACAATACTTGAAATTCCTTGCGAAAATGATGTTTCTTCATGGCTTTTTATAGCAGATCATCGGGTGATTATGTAACCTCTTCAAAGTGTGAAAAGGGGCTCTTTAGGGCTTCATTAGGTCTTAGATCCGCCTACCCTGCGGATTCAGCTCGGATTTGGGAGTCAAATCAGATTGGGATCTGGTCCATAAGTGGTTGGGAGGTCGACCAATTCAATAAATGCGTCGTTTTAGCAGGTGCGCAGGTTTTTGCGCTGACAGTCGCGCATCGTGCGCGCATGCGCGCATAGTACGTTCTTGTCCTGCGCATGTGCGCGTGCACCAAACTACTGTAAAGCGCCCTTCAATTTTTGGTTACTTTATATAGTTTTTGACCCTTCTGGAATGATGTGAAATTAATTCAGTGCCATGAATGACTTCATTGCTGTTTTGATGATGCAGAGTTCTTGTCGCCATGTGCAGACGAAATTTCAGTGATAATAGATGCCCCCTGATGGATAAGGTTAGAAGCATACGTATAGCCGAAATCCATCAATGTTTCTTCTACTGAGAATTTTGTTGTAAGGGAGAACAATAGTGGGACCGTTCAGAGCGATCCGTTGGATAAAAAAGGAACCGGTAGGAACCGACCTTCTGAGAGTTGTGTAGAAAAATATACAACTGTGTACAAACGAGGTGGGCATGCCCCATGCTCGTGTGATGTAATTCTGAAAAAAGATGATGGAGGTGTTGGTGTAGACAACTGCAGCGCCCTTGGGGGCAGTAATGATAAAGGCAGAAGACAATTCTGCAAAGGAACATACTCTGAATAATAGGAAATGATCGCGATAATAAGCAGCGACGATGATGTGGCCATTGATGGCCCTACCAAGTTCAGAGGTCTTCGGCAAATGACAAAAATNAACATGAGAAAGTGTTGGCGTCGAATTTTATGGGGTCCAACGAAAGCAGGGAGCAATGGTGTTTCACCCTGTGCCGTCCGAGATCTCTCATTAAAATAGAGAATGAGAATCAAGATACTATCGCCCTTCTGGAAAAGTGTGTCGATGTCAACAAAAAGGGGGACGCGACTCCCAGAAGCAAAAGGGCTCCGTGGAATCTACTGAGGTGAGGAAGTGGCAGAGGTACATGGATGAATTCAAGAAGTGGGAAGACTCAAGACTGCCCTTGGATGGAGGATGTATGAGAGAAACAGTGGCCACAACCGTGTAACAAGGTTGAGTGTCAGGGGGACGACAAGACCGGTGATAAGCTGTGCCAGAGGCGGTACAAGGTGAAAAAATTCAGAGGGTAGAGGTAACTGACCTGTGGAGTACTCTGAAGATATGGACGATGCCGGCAAGGGTAGATGATAAGTAATGCTCCAACCAAGGGTAACATGGGTTGCGTGTGGCCAAAAGAAAGCAAGTAGCCAATGGTGACGACAAAAGAAAATGTAATGACTAGAAATAAAGGTGTTTGTACAATAAATAATGAATAATTTTGGGGAGAAATGTACAAATACAGAAACGGGTGCCCCAGTGTGAAATGCGTGCCCCAGGGAGGGAGAATTGTCTTGGGAAACTGATGAAGGGTGGGGGCCCCATTGGTGAGTTTCTGTATGAGGTAGGTGAAATGAGGGTAGGTTCGCAGATGGGCAAACTGAGTGTGGATGAAATGAAGGGCTCATGATCCTGCGGAGGTGCAGGTAAAAAATAGAACCATAAAGAGATAATCTGGGAGTCCATGTGGGAAGGCTAGCAAAATGAAGAGAAAGAGTATGTGGCTGATTCATGACATAATGAAAGACTATTGGGACTCCCATCCCTAAAGGGTAATGAAAAACAGCATGAGTGTCAAAAGTGCCAAAAGGTACTATGAATGGGACAACTCATGTGGGTGAGAATGCTACCGGGTTACAGTACCGAAGATGCAAATGGAGGTGTGGGTACTGCAGAGCCGGGAATAAGGATCCTAAAGGCCAATATCAGAGGGTGTGACTAGAAATGTAAATTCAATACAGTGGGATAGACTACATGCCAGTGCTGAATATATACCTGAAGGGATGATGTCCATGACCGATGAGCAAGTACCTGCACACATAACAACCAAATACCCAAAGTGAACAATATCTGAAAAGAATAAAAGATATGAGCTTGTATTTGAAAAAATGTGACTATGTGTGTGCGTACCTGACCATGATATGGAAAAAAGGGTGCCCCAGGGGCCTAGGACAAAAAGTGACCCAGGGACAGCCGTGATGTAGGCGGCGGGATGTTGATCCCGTGGCTTAAGACGGTTTGAAAAATGGACACCTTGGGCTCCCGGAATGTTGAGTGGAAGTTTGGAAAAACGCCTATATATAGCTGTAGGGCCCTCATTGCCACCTCATTTGTACCTGCTGCTACAGTGACTGGACGAGCAGGTTGCAGAGGAGATTTGGAGTTTCAGGGAGCACGGGGTATCCGATCGACGATGTGCGAGTATCAGGTTAGTGGTCTGATCATCCTGCATAGAAATAGGTTTCCAATTTTTGGGCAGGGTAGGTACGGGGGGGCGTATAAAGGGTTTGAGGGAATTTTTCATAGGATGTGGGCCCGCATGCACAGGCGATTCAGTGGAAGGCGTGCATACATGCGTGCCTGTCCACAGAATAGACGTGCATGGGTGCGCGTGAGTGGGAATTTAAGGCGCGCCTGTGAGGTGGACAATCGCGCACTAGTGCGCGGCTGTAACTTGGATAGGCGTGCTCAAGAGAGTGCCTGTGTAATGAACAGGCGCGCTTGAGAGCGCTCCTGTTGAATGAAAAGGCGCGCATAGATGCGCGCCTGTGTAGTGAACAGGCGCGCATATGTGCGCGCCTGTGGGTAAAAAAAATGCGCCCTTGAGGCAAGTTTTACGGGGTGAAAAATGAGTCTTTTTGATGCATTGGATGGTTGCATAGGCTGATATAGGACTCTGTGTTGTGTGCAGGTGGCTAGCATTGACTATGGATGTTCGGTGGCATGAGAGAGACTAGTCGCAGTTGCGAGATGCTGTGGCCAATGCAGGGCCTGCGGTGTGAGCGGCTTTAGCAACCTGTGGGTTGCTAAAGTTCTTTGAGTGCCCGTTGATATGGGCACAAAAGTATTTACTGCAGTTCCTGCTCCAGATGTGGAGTCCAAATCTTCACTGCTTCCTCGTGCGAGGAGAGTAGATCCCCTTCACTACGGTGGAGGATGTCTATTTTTTGACTGGGCTCCCCTTCCGGGGAATGCGGCTGCTGGCAGAGCCTGTGCTGCCGAGGGACACACACCTGCGGGAGATCGTCGAGCGATATTGCTCAGGCGAGAACTACATGTCTGGAACTATAGTGAGTATCAGTGGGATAGATTTTTTAGTGCATCGTTCCATAGCGGCGATGATTGTTCACGTGTATGGGTCACTTGCAACCCAACGGATTAGCGGTGGCCAGCTACTGGTGCTGGAGAGGGTGGTGGTGGGCCGTGAGTTGTTTGCCTGGGGGTTGACTCTATATGCACGGATGATCGCATAGTTGGATCGATGTCGATCCACAGGTACCGGAGAGTTCGCGTTTGGTTCTATCATGGTTGCCTGGTTCTTGGAGAGGGTGATGATGTTGTGCCTGAGGGTTCTATTAGAGGCACCAGGGGCACGAAAGCCGCGCTTGAGGCGATGGTCATTGATTTTGGTTCGCCACAGTGGTGGCGAAGGTGGGCATTATTTTACGGTGTAGGCGGCGCAGATGCCGCAGGTCATACTTCGGTACCCCTATGCTGGGGTGGACTTTCGGGATGATCAAGACATGGTGCTACCTCCTGGGGAGGTTTTTGACCATCGAGGTATGTTTATTATTTTGTATGTTGTGATTTAAGTTATTTTTTGACATACCAGTTCATATGTGATATAGACGCTGATATGATGGTGTGTTTGTTTTTTTTTGTGCATGTGCAGATTTGGCACCTCGCGGGCGTGAGGTGGAGTTGTAGTGAGCACCGGTTCAGTGAGAGCCGGAGAGACTTCCGCGTGGAGGGAGGCGTCGACGGGAAGAGGCCGTGGGGCGACCAGAAGAGCCCAAGAGACCGGCGAGGAGGCATCGATTTGATGACCCTGGTGCGGGGCCATCACACGCTCCTCCGACAGTGGTCGGAGGTGATTTTGATGATATACGTCATCGTTTGGAGACAGTGTTACAGGACGTTCCTGAGGGCATCTGGATCCGTATCCAGGACGAGGGGTTCCTGGAGCAGTGCATAGGGTTACCGCCACCATGGCGGGGTATAGTGCGACGAGCAGCTGTGCTCGCCGCAATGACTAGTGGACGCCTGCCGCTGGGGGAGGGGGGTCCTGTGGATGCTCCACCACCACCGCCTGGGGCAGGTGGGGGTGGGCCACCAACTCCTCTTGAGGGAGGAGCAGGTGGGGGTGTGATAGAGGCACCCTGAGTGATGTATCATGTATATCTTTTTGTTTATAGGCTGGT
>JASDQU010014124.1:231315-246676 GCA_032191745.1 Picea mariana
CCCCCCCCCCCCCTGAAGTGGCAACTCAATCCCTATGGGAACCAACTTACTAGGGCATCCTATGATTCCACCTAAGTGTGGTTAAGTGGAAAGGCATAAGGTCCAAGCACATGTTAGAAGAAAAAATAATTAGATGAACATATTCAAATGTTTTGAGAATCAAAGTGACACATACCATGATACCTAGATTCATTACCTCATAGAGAAAGACCCATTTCTGTTGCAAGATCAAGCCAATGTGATGGATGTTGATGTTGCTGACAAAGTGTAGGCATTGAAGAAGAAAAGGATGGTTCCTCCAGGGCCATGCTCAAGTCGATTTTGCTATCGGTACTCTATTCTTAGGACCTATGGGCCTTGATACATAATCTCCTTAGTTATCCCTAGGCTAGGGGATAAAAGTACAATTTAGTTCAAGAGAAAGTTTTAGAAGAAGAAGTTCAAGATTATGTCACCTCCACACTGAAAGGAAAAATTCTCAGTCCTAACAGGCTTCAGGTAGACTTATTCCTTGGCTTTACAAAATCTTAAAATATGACTTGTTAAAGGTGGTTAGTTTTGGGAATTTTTGGTGCATGCTTGTGCGTGTCTCATCCTTCGTAATGCTAGGGATTTTAGACCCAGGGTTCCTCAAGAATTGTCAAACAAAAACATGAGAGCACTAGCATATCAATCCTCAACCAAGGCCAAGAAATGCCTCATCAAAGATGCATAGACGATCACAAAGACCATAAGTTCTTATGACAGGGACGAAGACTAAACACACAAAAAGTCACTGCGATTGGAATCCATGCAACAAATATCTGATAAACTATGAGGACTAATAATTAAAATGATACACACACATATTCAAATCATACATAACAGATACATAATGGATCAGAAATATCATATCACTCTTACTGGAAGCATTCCATCACATCAAAGATATACATTGTGCGGGACACACACACACACACACACACATATATGACACCCATAGAACCTCCTATCTTTACTCTATAAATCCTTAGATTTACAACATGTTGCGCAATGTACCCTTGCTCAAAACTCAGACATATAATAGACATAGAACTATATTCAAAACATTAGAATAATACAATAGGATCAGAGTGAGCTTGATCCTGAAGAATCAATGTTCTCAATGTCTAACTATTCTCACCAGCTAACTCTATTTCTCATGTTAGAGCTTCCTTTTATAGCTTTCTTTCTTGGGGAGCGTTACCTCTTTCTGCTATGATCCATTCATTTTTCTGATAAAACTTCCTCACACACTTTTGGTTTCTACCAGCACTCCACGTAGACTTCTTACATCAAGGGAAATATCTACTGCCTATCCAATACGTTCTCTATCTGTCCCACATCCTCATCCGATGCAACTGAAAAAACTTAGACCGACACGTACTTGGTAGTCTGTTGGATGTAGGCCTAGTCAGGAGAAAATGATATTTTTGGAAGAGAAGCACGAAAGGATGAAAGGATAGCTGGAAGGAAAAGTAGCAAGTATAAGGAAAGAAGGTGAGGCACGCATGAAAGGAACACCTAACGACACTAGGGTTAGGGTTTTTGTAATGTATTGTAATGGTTGGTAAGCCAAGAATATATATAGGTAGTACTTAGAGTAAGAAAGGGGGGATAGAGAGAGACAGACAGACACAGAGGGAGACGGATGGGAAGAGATACACAAAGAATGAGAGATTTGTAAGAAATGTATGAGTCATTAATATGGTGAGATAGGGAGGAAGCAAGTGACTTGATCCGAAGGGTTAGATCGCAAGCTGAAGAGCCTGGTGCAATTTAGTCATCTTCACAAGAATCGAGGATCGAGTTGGAGAGTGTAAGACCCAATATTTTAACACGCACGACATAATATATTATTGAACCATAATAAGAAGCTTGAGAGACAGATCTTTGTGAAAATAGCCCAGGAGGGGGTGAACCATGGTAACACATGTTTTATGCGAATGAATGTGTGTACATTTATTGTTGTTAAATGGTGAATGCTAGATGAATGAAGTAACTAAGTTAGATCTGGTATTTCACATGCATGAATAGAATGACTGTTATAATCAAATGTTATACTGACTAAGTAATATTACAAGACACAACCGCAGATCTCCACTCATTCCCAGGTTGCAAACACCTGAGTATTACAGCCACCCATAGAGCTATCTCGAGTGAGACTACACAGTACACTCTGTGCGTTGTGTTTCCTTCTAGTCTACAAGAGGGGATGATAGTTTTAGAGGTCTTTTGTTGGGAGCTTATCAAATTTGAACTAGGGTCAATCTATGATAGTAAGATAGGATCATAATAACCCATAAAAAACCATAAGTAAAATAGGTATAATATAAAGCCAACAAATGGTTTCGTTGCCAAATCTGGAAAGAGAAATAGATCATAAATGAGGACACTAAACTTGCACAATTAGCTATCACACTAAGAGATCGAGCACTAGATTGGTACATGAGTTTAGCTGCAAACAGACCATCGGGGATGACCAAAATGATTGGAGATATCAAGAAGTTATTGATAAATGAATTCTAGAATCCTATTTTAGAGGATAAATACATGAACGAGATGATAGAGATTAGACAGAAACTAGGAGAATATGTATGGGATATTGACAAG
Organism: Picea mariana; assembly: GCA_032191745.1. NCBI lineage: Eukaryota > Viridiplantae > Streptophyta > Pinopsida > Pinales > Pinaceae > Picea > Picea mariana. The sequence goes on from JASDQU010014124.1 coordinate 233,947, forward strand.
AGATTCAAACGATTGAAGGGAAATCTAAAGTATGTCATGACACATATGCAGCATAGGCATATGTTCATAAATTCACTGCTACCACACTTGAAATACCAGTTGTGACAACATAAGTTTCAGACATAGGCAGAGGCTCTACAGGAATCCCTACAACTCAACGAGAAATAATATCAAAAGATAGATCTAGCCATAGAGGATCTGAAGGAGGATCTAAACAAATTAACATTCCAGCTAAACCAAAACAAAGGTAAGGACAAAAGAGAATTTGTTTGGTGTACCACATGTAGGAAAAAAATACACCATAAGAATGAATGTCTGACATTCGCACAGTACATGGTAGCAGGAATGCCAAGCCCATTGCCAACAGGAGGACTATGGTGTGAGATCTATAAGAAACATAGGCATGATCCATATCACTGCCCAATGATGTAGAAGTACCAGACAATACCTAAGAGCTCATATTGCAACTTTTTCAAGTCAATAGGCCATGGTGACAAAGATTTTAGAACCTTGGGCCTCATGAGGTAAATAACATCAGATGCGTACAGGGTGCAGGAAAAAATTATGACAAGGCAAGCCACACCATAGTTTAACCAAGTACCATCCACATATAACACTTCGCAGCAATAGTATAACATTGTGCATCAAAAATATAAAACTACGAAGCTACAATACAATACCACGTAGCCACACTAGAATCCCGCGCAGTATAACCAGGTGATTCAGTATAATTCTCCACGAGGAGATCGAGCTAGCTACATAGGTGGAGGAAGAGAAAGAGGAGGTTTTGGAAGAGGAAGAGGACCAATGCTATGCCACAATTTTCAACAACCAAGACACTATTCAAGAGAATTTCTACTTCGAATTGCGAAGTGTATGTATTGTCGCGCATTAGATCATGACACAGAAGAATGTATGACACTATTAGGGAAGATCCAGGAGAAGATAAATCAAAACAATTAGAATGTTCAGTGTATTTTCATAGAAGCGAGGGATGAAGGAAGAAACATCAACATAGCTACACGGGGAGGAGCTAAAACAGGAAACGATGCAATAAGATAAGAGCCAACACAACACCAATGGGTGAACAAAAATGTCGAAATGAAGAAGCAGTTTGATGCACAGAACAAAAATGAGATTTTCAAGTAGGCCAGACAAGAATTCATGAAGCCATACATTGCATCGACATCAAATGTGCAACATAAAAATGAAGTACCAGCATACGAGATACGTCCATCGTTGGATCACACCAAAGAAGCAAAAACCATGGGACAAGTAAGTACGATTAAGGGTTTTTTTCAATCCTATGTTAAACTACTAAATGATCCATCATATGCTAAAGTATTAAAAAATATGCTAGAAAGATGTAGCATAGAGTCAGAAGGAAAGCTAGAACAAAAAACAATTAATCATTTGCATACAAGGAGGAGAACAAACACAGAATTCAGATTGAATGTCAACATTGGAGATTTCAACATGGGAGATATTATACTGGATTTAGGATCTGAAATAAATGTGCTACCCAAGAAGACATGTAAATGTATGGGAGAATGCACATTAGGATACTCACTTGTTCAGCTAAAACTATCAAACCAACACAGATTTCTACCAATTGGAAGATTGAAAGGACTGACAGTAGATCTATATGGAGTGCACACTAAAGCCAACTTCGAAGTAATAGACATAGTGGATGGCACAACACCTTATCCAACATTGCTTGGCTTGGATTGGGAATTTGAAAATCAAGCCATAATCAACTTAAAGATGAGGAAGATGACATTCAAGTCAAGAGAATACACAGTCATTGTGCCATTGGACCCATTATAAGGGGAAAGGTTTGTAGAACCTACTTGCTTAGACTTGGAGGAAATTAACTAGTTGTACAGAACAACCATGTGACAAGAATATTATGTGAACCCAAATTTAGAGGGGGTACTTAGTTGGATAAGCATCACCTCATGTGCGTCAGACTCAGATATGGGATTAAAAAATTGGCAGCATAGGTTACACAAAGACTCCATAAGACAATGTGCAAGAATAGACCACGCAATAACATGGGTAGGTACAAATATAAGCGAACCTCCCAGATTCCATGGGTGAATGACTTAGAAGCATTATGAACACAATACAAATATGAAGTGTTAGAGAATAAGATGCTCTTATCCCTGGATATAGATATCAAGGAAACACCGGAAAGATGGTGGGGTGTGCACAAAGAAACAGTTAAGGACTGGTACCAATGTAAGCAGTTACTACGGATCAAGTTTGGCACAGAACAAGCAAGAAACTAACTGCAAAAATATGACGAACAGGGGGCACCAATAGAAAACATGGAGAAGTGAAGAACCCTATGGAGAATGAAACCACCGGAGGAATGGCCTCATCATTTTGTTCACACATTAGAAGGGATACCAGCAAACTAGTATACAGACCGGAAATTGTGCAGAGGAACTACAAACTGGACAATATTACAGCAAAACTTTACAGTCACTTTCTCATTTGAGCATGAGAACCCCAACATAGAATCATCACTTAAACAAATCATAGGGGTGATATTCATTAAATAATTGGAAGTTGAACTCATGACAGAAGAACAACAACAAAACAAAGAGACAATAAAGGAACCACTGTCATGTTACCATGTGCAGGAAGAAGCACTAGATGAAGATGATCTGTGAAACATTCAAATCATGGAATTTGAAGGAGAAAGAGAAGTGGAAGGTCCACATCTAGAATCTGAAGTATTTGTTGTATCGATCAAGGTGAAGAAAGTCAACATTGCGACAGTTGAGAATCCCAAAATGGCCAGCATTGGAGACTATTGGGATGAGCAAACAATGGAAAGCATAACAGAGTTACTACGCGAGTACAATGACCTATTCCCAGCAATGTTCACAGAAATGAAATGAATAGTATGATATCTAGTTTAAATGAAGATATTTCTCAGAGCTAAGGCAAGACCGATTAGACAATGACCATATAGACTAAACCCTATATATAAGAAAAAGTCAAAGCCAAAATTGATAGGATGTTGGAGGCTAGAATCATAGAACCTATAGAGGAATATGAATGGGTAAGCCCTATGGTAGCTCAAGAGAAGAAAAAGGTGGGGTTAAGGATATGTGTCGACCTAAGGAAGCTAAATGATGCATACCTACATTAATCGTTCCCTACTCCTTTCACAGATGAGGTGTTGGATAACGTAGGAGGACAGGAAGCTTATTCATTCACCAATGGATTCTTAGGGTACCATCAGATCAAGATAGCCTCGAAATATAGATACAAGACCACTTTTTCCATATAATGGGGATCCTACCAGTACACAGTCATTCCATTTGGACTGAAGAATGCACCAACCATATTTTCCAAAGTAGTCATAGCTGCATTCAAATAATTCATCCACCAGTTTCTAGAGGTATATTTGGATGATTGGACAGTCTATAGTCCGTTGAAATACCATGTATGGGTGTTGAGGATGCTGTTATAAAGCTGTAGGCAGTGTCAGATATCGTTAAACATCAAGAAGGACATATTCAGAACACCCTTTGGGATACTATTGGGCCATTTAGTATGCAAACAAGGCTTGCTAGTATATCCTGCAAAGATTGTAGCAATCGTTAATATACCACCACCAAAATCAGTCCGTCAGTTAAGAGAAACATTGGGACACACATGATACTACAGGAAATTTATAAAAGGGTATGGGTTGATCACTGTGCCAATGGAGTAATTGTTAATAAAAGACAACAATTTTCAGTGGATTGAGGACTGTCAGCGAGGATTGGACACCCTGAAAGAGAATATGGTAACTTCACCAATGCTAGTATTCCCAGATTGGAAAATACATTCCATGTACATGTAGATGCATCAGCCATAGAACTTGGAGATATTATGGTGCAACTAGGATCAGGAGAATTGGACCATCCTATAGCATTCCGTAGCAGAAAACTGTCAAAATCGGAGCAGAATTACAATACCACGGAGAGAGAAGGCTTAGCGATGGTCTATGCGTTTCAGAAGTTTAGAAATTATTTATTGGGAAAACATTTCAATATGTTCACAAACCATTCAACTCTCAAATACCTCATCAACAAGCCAGTGTTGGGGGGGAGAATTTGTAGATGGTTATTGTTGTTCCAAGAATTTGACTTTGAAGTGATATTCAAACCAGGGAAGTTGAATGAAAGACCGAATCACCTGTCGAGGATCACTAATGGATAGGAACCTAAAAATCTAGAGGAAAAATTTCCCGACGCTCAGTTATTTTCAGTCCAATTATTCGATGAATACTTCACAGACATCATTCAATACTTGAGTACAAAGAATGTGCCACAAGAATTCAACACCATGCAGAAGAAAAATCTATTAGTCAGAGCTACAGACTATCAGTTGATTGCAAGACACTTATACAAAATGGGTGTAGAAAACATCATGAGAAAATGTGTACTAGAACATTAAAGACCTAGGATTTTAGCATAAGTCGATGAGGGAATAGAATGAGGACATTATGTAGGAAAATCTACCGCACAGAAGGTATTGCGCGCAAGAATATGGTGGATGACTGTTCACAAAGACTCAAAGGAATACTGCCAGAGATGCGATCTATGTCAGAGGGTTGGTAAATTGAGTAGAATGGATAAGATTCCCATGAGACCAAAAGTAACCTTGAAGGTATTCGAAAAATGGGAAATAAATTTTGTGGGACTAATTAACCCACCAGCAAAAAGGTCAAGAGCAAGGTACATTATTACTGCGATAGAGTACTTAACAAGATGGGAAGAAGCAGCACCAGTAAATGATTGCAATGCAGAGACAAAAACACACTTCTTGTTTGAGCAAGTGATCACTAGATTTGGATGCCCAAGGATTTTGATAAGTGACCAAGGTACTCACTTCATTAACAACACTATTAAGACTATGACTAAGAAGTTTGGAGTTTATCATCAAAAGAGCACACCATATCATCCTCAAGAAAATGGAACAGTGGAAGCCTTTAATAAGATCCTCAAGAAATCACTGACAAAGATCTGCAATGTTAATAGGGAAGATTGGGACTTGAAAATACCAACAGTATTGTGGGAATAGAGGACCACATGTAAAAAATTGACAAGGCAAACACCGTTCAGGTTGGTTTATGGACAAGAAACAGTGGTGCCATTAGAATTTTTTGTACCTAGTCTGCACGTAGCAGAAATTACCAACATGACAGAGTGAGGTAGAGTACAGGAAAGGATAAGTCAACTGATGATCATGGAAGAAGATAGGATTATAGAATGGTTTCACCAAGAATTATAGAAAGAAAGGGACAAATCTTGGCATGATAGACATATCAAGAAGAAAAATTTCAAGGAGGGAGACTTAGTTTTGGTATATGATAGTAAATCTCTTCAACACCCAGGAAAATTCAGAATGCATTGGTTAGGAGCATAGAAAGTAAAGAATGTCACATATGGGGGATTTGTACAGTTGAAGGATTTGGGAGGAACAAAACTTGGAGGGATGATCAATGGGAGTCTACTAAAGATGTATAGGTACAGTCGACCTCCTAGCACTTTAAAAAAAAAAACTAAGCGCAACAACAGAGGGGTTACCACGTCGGACATCAAAAGATAGCAACAAATGGGTAGCACGTCAAAAATGAAATGTTCACACAAACTTGTAAGCATTAGCGCAACGAGAAAGGAACAACGGTCACTAAAAGGTGGAAACAACAGAAATGGATGGTACAGAAAATAGGCGCAAATAAATGAAGGCTATCAAAATTAAATGTCAAGTATGATTGACGAGACATTGCATTAATTGTGCCAACTGGTGAAGGCAAGGGAATTCAATCGAAAGTACGTGGGAAGTGCCAGTTCATTTAAAATGAAAATTGGGTAACGTCTCTAAGCAGTTTCACATGATTCCTATATAAGGTAAGCATGCGAGGATTGGAAGGTTTATTGTGAAATTGAGAAAATAACAGAGTGACAGAGTATACGATGTAGAGAGAGAGTTTGCATAAGTTACAGATCCAACTAAGCTCAATGGAGAACATATTTACCACCATGGCACCACCCAAGCTAGGAGTGTTGATCCAGGCTTGCAGACAACCTCGAAGCAACTTCAAAGCACCACAATACCCAGAGGGAAGTGAACAACAACTGCCTTGGCCTCTGGAATTCGTTAAATTGGAAGAAATCTCGTCACCCAATATGGAGCCAGGTAGCCCCACACCAGTGGTGGAGGAAACCCAATAGAAAACACTAGTGGGCATGGATATCGATATGTTGGAAGTAGGACAGAGCCAACAGACCCAGGATGCAGGAAATCATTCGCGCTCTGAAAACCTTGAAGAAGCACTGAGGGTTAATGGGATGGTTCCAAACCAAACAGAAGTGGCCACACCAAAAAGGTCACACACAGCAGCACCAGAGAATCCAGAGGAGGGCATAGTAGAAGATGTCACCGACCAGGTAGAAGCGTATGCAGAAGAGAGAACAATGGAGGTTGGAGCCTTGAGTCAACCACCATAGCGGAAGGGAAAGTATCTAGTATCAAGATCATCGTGTAGGAAGGCTTCCACAACCATAGTCTTACCGCACATTCTAGAATGGGTTCGTGTTGCGGGTAACCTGTTAGGCCATGTGGAAAAACTACGGTACTCGGATCACGATGTGATCGAGACGGACAAGTTTTGAGATTGAAAATAAATTTTACCTCGATACTATGGGTATAGGAAACTTCGGTGAACCAATTAGTCAACCAAAATAGTGGGAAGTCATACTAGACAAAACCAGGATTCTAGGCCTGTTGGAGATCCCACACTTTGGAAGGGGTCGAGACGTAAGCAACTACGTCAAGCAGCCGACGACAGTTACCCAAAGAGGATACCTATGGGTGGAAGATCCTGTCTCGATAGACATAGAGCTCATTACATATATTATAGGGATTCCATATCGAGGGGAGGCACCCACGCAGTTCCTTGATGACAAAATGAAGGAGAAGGAATTGTCCGAAGAAATGAAGAAGGCATATGGTACAGAAAGAGGGTCCTCCAAAATCATAGTTAAGTACATTAGTGACACGGCAACAATTATGGCCACAAAAATCATGGTGTGCAAGTTACTCAGGAAGTGTCACAAGGAGTAAGTCCATGTCGGGGTCAGCATAACTACAGCGCATTGTGTGGAGGGTGTTGTACTTAGCTTGGCACCATACTTGTTAAACTTGTTCTTAGAAGACTGCAAGGACGCGCAGGATCTCGGGACATAATTTCATTATTCTTGGCTACTCATCCTGATCACCTTGTTCAAATGGAGGGAGCCTAAGTATACATACTTTTCTGAGAGATGCACTCATTTTCATGCAGAATGATACCTATCATTAGGTAGTACTTCATATGCTAAGAACAAAAGTACGAATGCAGGCATGTTCATAGGGTATTACAACAAATTGCACGAAAGAATTGCCAACACTTGGTGGATTACACTAGATGTGGTTGTGCAATATCATGGCATAGCATGGAAGGATCCAAGCATGAAAGGATTCCGAGAATGAATGGCTACAATTGAGGTATTGTGTCAAGGAAGAAGATGTAGAAATGGCCATCAAGGATTGGCATGATGACTGGTGGGTTCTAGACATGAATCAATAGATGTCCGTGGATAAGGAGGTTGATGAAGGGCAAGACCAGACACTTGCAAGACACAAAATGGCACCCAAGAAGCCAAATCCAGGTCATAACCCAATGCAACAGAAGAAAGGGGGTGTGTCCAAGAAAGGTACCTAGGTGGGGAAGAAGAATAACACCTAGGTGCCATAGGAACAGGAAAAAGTGACTAAGATAGAATAGGGTACCACATCAAGTGATACTCAATAGGATAAAGGCCAAACCAAGAGTCCAATCATACAAATAGGGGGTGCGTGCAAGAAAACTAAGGCACACAAAACACCACCATAATATGCGATCACAGAGCACGACGTGGACCTCGTGGCTCAAATGATCCAGGACTGAACAACGGAGGATTTTGACGAAGCCCAACGTCAAAGGGAAAGGATCCAGGATGAGATGGTAGACATGAGGCATCTCCTCAAGCAAATTAGAGAAATGCAAAGGGTCGCTAGAGGAATAAAATCAGTCCACGAAGCATCACAGGTAGGATCCATGGCTGGGTCGATTAAGCAAGATAGGATACAAATGACAAAACAACTAATCTCTATGTTTCACATTACACCAAACATGTTGCACATGGATGAAATTTTAGGCTAGACACCATTGAAATACCTGGCACAAATACAGTTGGTAATGGGGTGGATACCAACCAAGGCATTATATAAACTGCAAGTCAACATCACACAGGAGGTACAGTCACGCACGTGCATGGACGCAGCAGAACTGTAACAGATAAAGGACAATAGAGAAGCATTGGAGTTGGTTCTCGAGCAGTTCAAGATCAAGACAAAGGATGAGAAAGATCACATGAATAGACTTGAGCAGGGATTGGATGTATCCTATGAAAAAATTCCAAAGAGTGTGCAAACAACAGATCTCAAGACAGCGCAAAAAATTGATCAGATTGTGTAAACAAACAATAAATACAAGAAGGATATCGAGAACCTATAGGAACAACTCATCTGTACCACTCCCTCAGAGGTGAAGGATCAAAGGAACCAAGAAGCAGTAGGACAGATCGAGGAAATGGAATGACAATTCAGCGCAGCTGTCAACTTGTTTGATAAAGCAACACAGCTATGGAAAACGCTAGAGGAGGATCAACAGGTCCAGCCATGGGCCCAGTAAGAGGAGAAGATAAGTGCATCTATCTAGGACCTCAAGGAGAGGTAGAAGACAATGCAGATCATTAAGCGCCTAAAAGGAGTATAGGATATGAAGAAGTTGCAAGAAGAACTCATAGTCGTGCAGACATAGAAGAATGATCGAAAAGATAAAATGGAACCCCTCCAAGAGTGGGTAGCAGAGATCATTGCACAGGCAGAAGAGGAAAAGAAGAACATGGCACAAACTTAGGCAGAATGTGCAGATATGAGCAATGATGAGATTACAGTGCAAGTGTTAGACACACTTAGAGAAAAGACTGCGCAGGCTCAAACACAAGCAAATGAACTCACGGAGAAGTTCCAGGTTCTCAGAAGAGCTATGGAAGAAGCGCACAAAGTTTAGGTGGCTCGAGACGAGCCACAAGTCAGTTTTGGGGGCCTATTGTATGTAGGCCTAGTCAAGAGAAAAGGTTATTTTTGGAAGAGAATCACGAAAGGAGGAAAGGACAATTGTAAGGAAAAGCATCATGTATAAGGAAAGAAGGAGAGGCGTGCATGCAAGGAATACCTAACAAAGATAGGGTTAGGGTTTTTGTAATGTATTGTAATGGCTGATAAGACAAGAATATATATAGCTAGTACTTAGAAGAAGGAAGGGGGGATAGAGAGAGACAGACAGACACAGAGGGAGATGAATGGGAAGATGTACACAGAGGAAGAGAGAGTTGTAAGAAATGTATGAGTCATTAAGTTGGTGAGATAGGGAGGCAGCAAGTGACTCAATCCCGAGGTTTATATTGCAGGCTGAGGAGCCTTGTATGATTTATTTAGCCTCACAGGGATCAAGGAGCCAGTTGGAGAGTGTACGACCCAAGATTGCAACACGTGCAACGTGATATGTTACTAAACCATAATAACAATCTTGAGAGCCAAATATTTGTGGATGTAGCCCAGGAGGGCATGAACCACATTAGAACGTGTTATGCAAATGAATGTGTGTTTATTTATTGTTGTTAAATGGTGAATGCTAGATGAATGAAGTAACTAAGTTAGATTTGGTATTTCACGTGCATTAATAGAATAATTGTTATAATCAAATGATATAGTGACTAAGTAATATTACAAGACACAACCGCATATATCCACTCATTCCTAGGTTGCAAACACCTAAGTATTGCAGCCACCCATAGAGTTATCTCGGGTGAGACTACATAGTACACTCTGTGTTTTGGATTTCCTTCTAGTCTACCAGAGGGGCTGATAGTTTTAGAGGGATTTTTTTGGGAGCTTATTAAATCTAAACCAGGGTCAATCTATTATAGTAAGATAGAATCAGAATAACCCATAAAGAACCATAAGTAAAAGAGGTATAATCTAGAGCCAATAAATGGTTCAAGACAACATAGTCCTTAAGCTTGGCACACAACTGAAAACATTTGGTCCGGTGCACATTCTATGTAATTCATCGTGCATTTTGTTAGGCACATGCATAACGTTTTTTTTGCGCGCACACAAAACTGAACCTAAAACTTTGGGTGCCAACAATCATAGAATATCAGTGATCGAGAAACATTTTGGGATCATTAAACTCCACTTTTATCACAATAATTCCTAAAAAACAAGATGTTGTTTATTTTGATTACTTCCAACCTATTTTATGTTTCAGTGTAATATATAAGATTGTGGCCAATATTATTACTCGAAGGATAAATCCAATTTTGAGTGAGGTTATATAAGAAGAAAATTTTGGGTTTCTTCAGCGAAGGAAAATATATGATGCAGTGGTGATCGCTCAAGAAGATATACATTCCATGAAGTTGTCTAATCAATCAATGGTCATTCTCAAGCCTAATTTATATAAAGCCTATGATAGAGTTAGTTGGACCTTTCTTTGTCTATTTCTTTTGAAGATGGGCATGATTCGCCCCTTTGTCAATTGGATTATCGAGTGTGTTCAGTCGGTCTCTTGTGCAGTTCTTATTAATGGAGTCCCTTCCAGGTTTTTTCAAGACTTATGAGGGTTAAGACATGTATTTCCTTTGTACTCCTTCCTTTTTATTATAGTTTTTGAGGCCCTCATCAAATTGATAAGTGACGCAAGATCCAGGGGGGTTCTCTAGGGAGTTAATATTTCTTCCCAAGAATATATCTCTCATGTCCCTTTTATGGATGATGTTTTGTGTTTCACCCAAGGTTCTATGAGGGACCTATCCTCTTTGAAAGTCATTTTATATTTATATTGCACAGAAACATGCATGGTGATTAATTTTAACAAGTCATTCCTAATTCATAATTTTCAAGAAGATAATTTTCTTCAGCATGTAGATTATATGCTACCTTTCCCCCAAACGTATTTGGATCATGAGTTCAAGTACCTCTATTTCTTTCTCAAACCAAATGGTTATAGGTTTTCAAACTAGATGTGGTTGTTCAAAAAGGTATAAGTGTAAATTTATCTATGGGTCAATAGGATCCTATCCAAGGGGAATTTGGTCTTGCTCAATTCAGTATTGGAAAGTATCCATGTGTATTGTATGTCTATGGTAGTAGTGCCTAAGGAATCCTCTACAAAATCAAGAAAGTCAGTTTCCATTTTTTATGGTCTGGTTCTTTTCAATTTGGAGCCATCCCTCTTCTAAAAATGAGTTGTATGGAAACCCCAAAAAAGATCGGGGGATGGGGGATTAAAAATAATTTTCTATTCAGTCAGTCCCTTGAAGCTAGAATCCTTTGGATGCTTATCCATAACTCCTCTTTATGGGTTCAAGTAATCAAATCCAAGTAATTACATGATTTACCAATTGAATATTGGTATAGACAACTGAGGAAGTTATCCAAAGGCTCAATATTCTGGAAGGATATGGTAGTTATGTTCCCCTTAGTTGAATCATGGATAGTGTGGAGAATTGGAAATGATAGGAAAGTTAAAATAGGAAAGGATCCTTAGCTCAATGTTGATGAGGAATTATGTCTTTCAATATCCCTTCTCTAGTCCCTCCATGAGGCTAGTATATTCTCTCTCAAATATGCCAAAGCTCAATCACCCCAATCTAGTTGGACAATGGGATGGAAATAGGAGAACAATCTTGGGATGGAAGGATAGGAAGCAATTGAGTGGAATAATTATATACGAAAAATGGTCTCTCATTTTATTAGGCTAAAGGAGGAGGAGGATGATGTCTTATGTTGGTCCAAAAATCTCAGGATGATGGATTATATAGCTAAATTTGGGTACTCTACCATAGTGGAATCACAATTCCTTGTGGAAAACAAATGGTGGTAGAGCCTCCTTTGGAAGCTCTACATTCCATTGAAAATAAAAAATATTCAGTGGCTACCTCTCAACAACAAGTTATTGGCTTGAGAAATTGGCCTAAAAAGGGGCTGGGTTGGTCCCAACAAATGTGTTGGAAGATTGGTTGTTGTCATTGATGTCAACCCTAGTCATGGGTTTTGGACCACAAGATTGATGAAGTTATTTGGACATGAAGGAAAATGCACATGTAGATACAACACCCATGGATGGATAGTATACATCATGCTATTTCCGGTGGTATGTGGCACGTCACGTGGATCCTCATGGTTGAGGAGAAATGAATTTTTGAAGATGACAAAGTGAATTGTACATGTAGGCCTTGAAGACAATTAAAGAAAAGAATTACAAAATAAGAAAGTGTCAGGTCGGCCCTAATGTTAAAAGGAAGTGACATAAATGGTATAAATAAACATCATTATACATTCATTTGATACAAGTCAAATTTCAGAGAGAAGAAGAAGTAAAAGAAGGCCGGATTTCAAGGGCGGATGAAGTCTTTTGGTGATGTGTTCTAAGGTATGTTATTTTCAGGTCATCTTACCATTTTTGACATAACTTTTTTTATAGAACGATTCAGATGGTGAAATCGCTATGGTAGTGAGAAGACATATCAAGGTACCTCTGGTAAAAATTTCAGCTCTTGATTCGCTATAA
>JASDQU010014125.1:49564-68891 GCA_032191745.1 Picea mariana
AGTGTCACGAAGTGTGAATGATGAAGAATAATCGATCCAGGTTTATCATTATGTCTTCGAGCACTCTGTGGCGATGACTCCAGCTGGCCTGTGAATCTTTCTATCTCTCATTCGAACCATAACGCACACCATAATGCACAGATCTCGAACGGCTCCATTGGTACCTCCACGGGTGTGATTTGGTACCTGGTACCGACATCCTGTTCCAAAAATAGCAGTGGTACCTAACCCAAGCGATATTAGTCCCATTATCAATTTAAAGCATTAAAGTGCATAAAAATAGCTTGAAATTCAAAGATACCTTAGGTGACCCCTTTGAATGGTGAGGAGATGTTGATTATGTCAAAATGAGGTCAAAAAGGGTGGTACTGGCATATAAATGGAGGTCTGTGGTATATAGTATAGGCAAAGAGCATGGTCAAAACCAGGGACCAACAGCGCATTGCTCAGTGTTGGATATTCTCTAGTGTTTTGGTTTATTTTATTGGCTATATATATTAAGGAAGTTTTTATAGGTTTTCTCCCCCATGAGGGTTTCCCAGGATAAATACTGTGTATCTTGTGATTGTGTTTATCTCAGTCATCCTACCTATGCTATGGTTATCTAGTAGTTGAAAATAAACCTAATAATAGCTTAAAAATTAACACTCTATGGAGGAATCTAACCAACCATGTTGTGAATCCCACGAGGGTCCTTATAACTGATTTTTTTTACATCCACTCTATTGTTTGGGAGTCTCCTCTCCTCTTGAGAGGCATACCTTCTTTAGTTCGGGAGGTCCCTTCAACCATCATTACCTATTTGTGTGCATTGGCCTTTAGAATTATTTAGGAGCGTGCTCTTTTTTTATTAGTTGGCCTTAGGATTTTTGTATTGTGTCACATGTTCTGAGCCATCATGGAGCAATACCAGCCTCCCCTCTGGTCTCGTCATATTTAGAATCAACCACCACAATCTGGTCCTTTACCAAAGACGACTTCTAAAAGGTGTAGAATTAATAAACGTGGTACATATATCTCCACCACACAGAGTTGCAATCAACCTACCATGAGTACTGAGTTGGATATGAATGAATCGGGAAGCCCTTTGACTCCATCCTCTTCTATGGTTAGTGGAGTCCCCTCGACTCCTGCATCATCGATGGTTTGGATTCCGGAGAATCCCTCACTTAATAATTCCCAACCCGTGGTCTCTTCTCAACCCATGGGAACGAATCCTTTTTTATTCCTGGGTGGTAGACCTAATCATAGTACTCAGTCAATTCCTTGGGCCTTTAATCCTTTCTCTTTTGGTATGCCATACATGATTTCACACTTTTCATCCTCCGTTTCGATGTCTAATGTGAATCCTAGTTTTTGGTCTGGGGGCACGATGCCTCCTTATACTCCTTTCTCATTTACTGGGGGTCATATCCCTCAAACAAATCCCATGGTAGGAGGTTGGAATCCTCCTTCCTCCGGACCCAATCTGAGCTACAATGTTCTAGGGTGGAGTTCTCAAATGGGTATTTAGTTTACTTCTTATATTACATCTGTCATTGCTTCTTCCACGACGATGATTCCTATGAACATTTGTATTATGGAGAACGCCCCTCTAACCTCTGGTGTTTCACAAGGGGGATTCAATTTTATGGTATGGGCAATCCCCTGCACGAAGTTCCTTCGTTTGGGGGAAACATATATCCTCACATGAGTAACCCTTATCACGTCTCTTTCTTCTCACAAACGGCTTCCTCGGGGATGATGCCCTTACAAAATTTCATGAATAAATTGGGAGGAGGATAATATCCTACTAGATAGGGACATAGTGTGTTCTAGAACCTTAGATGGCCCCCGATCTCTCAAAAACAACCTTTCCCATGAGCTTGGGCTCAGATGTCACAACCCCGACTCCCTTTTATGGCAACGTTAAATCTGTCAGACTTGTCAAAATTGATGAATGACCTAGTGTGTCACGATCAGTCATGGCCCCCCATCCTTAAAAAACTTCCCTCTAACATTCCAAATTTTAAGGGTAATATTGGTGAGGACCCAGGTGATCATGTGACTAGCTTTCACCTTTGGTGCTCGTCTAACTCCCTTAACGACAATTTTGTTCATTTGAGACTATTTCAACACACCCTTACGGAGGTTTCCGTGAAGTGATACATCGAGCTACCTGGGGGCAATTATGGAACTTTCAATGACTTGGTCCTGGTTTTTATCAACCACTTCCAATTGTTGGTTCATTACGATGCCAACATAGAACTTTTATCGGATTTTTGTCAAGATAAAGCCACCCACAACTCTGATCATATTCAAGAGTGGCGTAGATGGAAGAGGTTAATTAAAGCCTAAATTCCTACATAGTTTCTATTGGAATGGTTCCTCAAATTCTTATTGCCTTACATTTCTAAGGATGTTTCTACATCCAGAGTGACATCTAAGGAAGAGGCCATCTTCAAAGCTTGGTTGTTGCATCTCATATATGCTCAATCTGGGATGCTCTACGAAATTATCTCTGACATGCTACGGTCGAATTACAGTCCTAGACAAAATCCTGAGCCACATGCCAATGGCATCATAGGCTCCACAAATGCCAAGATTGCAGACTAGGGGACAAACTAGCTAGAAGATTTGTCTCTTAACCCATATGCAACAGGACAAGCTACGACTTCATCCTCAACCACCCAGTCGGAAAAAGTTCATTCTGTAAAATCAACGAACCCAAATGGTAGCCATCAACCCCGAGGGAATAAGAAGAAAGGTCATGGTAATAATCCTAAGGATGGAAAGAATAATAATAATAAGAAAGGCAAGGACGATAATAATAATGATAAATATAATAATAATGTTGGTCAGGGAAAGAAAGAAAAGAGGAAGGTGAAATTTCCCTGTAAACTTTGTAAATATGATCACCTTACCCAATTGTGCCTCAAAATTGAGGAAGCCTTGAGGCTCATAGCGCAACAGCTTGTTGTGTTGACTAACCTATTTCCATATAACCAAGATATGACCTCAGGAGCCTCCAACACCATAAATGCGTCAAGTGGAAGTCAAAATCCCTCGGCACATGATGATGAACATCTATGCATCAATATGGTTAAATCTGAGGTTAGTGTATCCACTCGAACTCGTGATTATGGTTCTTCTCAACCTATTGTAGTTCTAGAGCCTCCTCCTTCAGAAACACCTTTGAAGATTGACAATACAAAACCTTTGCCTCATATTCTAAAAGGAGTCCTTAAGCACTCTTCCCATAATCCTAATTACTTGATTGTCAAATATTTGGGCCAAACGTCATGCACGATGTCATCTTTGGAGGTGCTCCAGACATGCCCCACACAAAGGAATGCCTTGCTATCTTCTTTGGGAGCTCTAGACATGTGTGGCTCAAAGGTTATCAAATTTGATGTTGTGGATGTCAAGCCTCGCTTGCCTTACCATGTGGCCTTTCATATCCATCTGGAGGGTTTGAATATCACCATCAATTGTATTGTCATTGATGAAGGTGCTTCGACATCCGTAATGTCTCTATCTTGTTGGAAATCCATTGGCTCTCTGCCACTTTCTCAATCCATGACCATGTTAACTTAATTCGATGGATTTTCTTTCATACCCCATGTTATCCTTCCCTCTTTCTCGGTCCAGTTAGGAGACAATACTGTGGAGGCTGAGGTCGAGGTGGTTGATGCACTTCTCGACTACAATATTTTACTGGGGCGTAATTGGAATTACGCTATGACAGTCGTTGTGTTGTTGGTTTTCCACATTTTATGCTTTCCTCATGAAAGGAAGATTGTGACGATCGACCAACTGTCCTTTGTGCATCCTAGTCCTTCTGCATTAGTGGAACCTTCGGTCCCCATTATTGATAATTATTAGCAGGCAACTGAGAACATTGGTGTTAGAATGTATTCCCCCTTGATGGGAACTTTTAATTTCTCGACGCCAATCTCATACATTAATGTTATTTTCGGTGAGTCTTCATCATCATTGAGTTCCATTCCTTTCCATACTTCATATCTTAATGACCCATGGACCCTACCTTCTCCATCTATGTCATATGAAGGTAATTCATACATTGGGATGGAAATTCCACTATCCGCAATATATATTATGTATCAGGCTATACAAGAAGCTACTGCAGAACCAGATCCTCCCTCTTCGCAGATGGAAGAGGTAGATACCATCTTAGAGCCCATATGGGCTTCACACTCATCTAGTTCGCATGACTTCCTCGACAATAAGTTACCCTTGGATGAAGCCATATTATAGGCCATGTATGGTACTGATCATCCTTGGGACGATCTTCATCATAGATATTGTTTTCTGCTGTAGCTTGAATGGATCAAACATAATGAGTTTAGGTTCACTTTGAGTGAGATGGTTGGTCACGTTGTGGTTCCTTTAAATACACATGGTATATATACTAAAGGGAACATGGTGAACATTTCCCCTACCGTCACGATCAACATATCTCGAACCCATCGTAAGATAAAAAAATGTATATGTCAGTGCACATCGTTCTCTTGAATAAATTCATATCTACACCGATCTCTTCAAGGAATTCTGAGATGTATTTGCTTGGTCGTATGAAGAGATGTTAGGGATCGACCCTAGTATTGTCTAACATGAAATTAAAACTTAT
This sequence comes from Picea mariana, assembly GCA_032191745.1. NCBI lineage: Eukaryota > Viridiplantae > Streptophyta > Pinopsida > Pinales > Pinaceae > Picea > Picea mariana. The sequence continues at coordinate 54,195 of JASDQU010014125.1, forward strand.
TTGAATGCTAAACCTATTTGGAAATGAATTAGAGTTGTAAATCCTAGGAAGGCCCCTGCTATTAAAGTAGAGGTGGAGAAGCTGCTCAACATTGATTTCATCTACTCGGTTCCCTTGACCGAATGGGTATCCAACCCCATTCTCATAGATAATAAGAAAGGAACCGTCCATGTATGTATGGATTTTAGGGACCTTAATAAATCATTTCCTAAAGATAACTTCCCTACTCCCTTTATTGATCAAATTATTGATGAGTGTGATGGAAGTGAAGTCTTTTATTTTATGGATGGATTTTCAGGTTATAATCAAATTCAAATTAAACCCGAGGATCAACACAAGATGAAAATTATTTTTCCTTGGGGTACCTTTGCATACTGGAAATGCATTTCAGTCTTAAAAATGCCGGAGAAACCTTTCAATGTTCCATGACCTTCACATTTCACGATATTAAGAAGGATTATCTAGATGATCTCGCTCACTCTTGAAAGAGGGTTGATCATTCGAATCACCTTTGAATAGTATTTGAAAGATGTCGCTATTATCGCATTTAGTTGAACCCTCACAAATGCATATTTTGTGTTAGTTCTGGTCACCTTTTGATATTCATAGTTTCTGAGCATGGGATCATGGTGGATCCTATGAAGGTTGAGGAAATACTTTGATTTCCTCCCCCATGCAATATTCGATAGCTTCAGGGTTTACAGGGGAAGTCTAACTTTCTGCATCATTTCGTAGCTAACTATGACAGTATAGCTAAGGGTTTCATGTGTCTCTTGAAAAAAGATACTCCGTTCATGTGGGATGAGCGAGCCCATGAGTCCTTTGATGCTCTTAAGAAATCCTTGGTATCAACACCTCTGTTGAAGCCCCCAAACTATAGTATATATTTCCTTCTTTATATTTTCACGTTCGAAGGGACTATTGGTATGGTTCTAGTTCAGGAAGATGATGAGATCCATGAGCACGTTATCTATTACCTTCGCCAAAATCTAATTGGTCCTGAACTTAAGCATTCTCATATAGAGAAGCTAGCCTTAGAAGTCATGCATGCGGTTAATAGATTACATAACTATATCTTAATCTGCAAGACTACTGTGATTTTTTATATCAATCCATTTCAATACATCCTTACAAGGAATATCATAGGGGGGAAATACAATAAATGGATTGTGGTTCTATAAGAATTTAATATTGATTTTTTCTCCACGAAATCCGAGAAGTCGCTAGTTCTTGCGAAATAATGTCAGACCTCCCTAGGCAAGATGAGGATATTTTTCATGATGATTCATTCGATGATGAACACATCTTCCTTATCTCATCTTCAGTCCCCTAGTACAGAGATATTCTAATATACCTTCAAACTCTGAAGCTTCCCCAATATCTTTGAAGAGATGACCGACGACGTATATGCCATCAAGACAAAAAATACCTCATTATTGGCAACACATTGTATCGTCGAGGGATGGATGTTATTTTGCGTCATTGTTAGACTCGTGAGGAGGCTAAATCCATTCTCATTGAATTCCATAGTGGGGCATGTGGTGGTCACTTATTTGGGCTTGCGACAACCCAAAATATATTGTGAGTTGGTTATTTTTTGTCGTCAATTTTTAAAGATTGCATTGAAGTGGTCAAGAAGTGTCACCCTTTCCAAGTGTTTTCTCATAAAATGCACTCACACCCTGATCCACTAAAAACCATTCGTTACCTTCGATCCCTTCACTAAGTGGGGGGTGGATTTCATGAATTTCAACCTAGCCTCGGCTAGGGAGAATCATCATATTATCGTGGCCATGGATTATTTTACTAAATGGGCAGAGGCCATGCCTACTGTTAAATCCGATGGTGAGACTACAACTTTTTTCATATTCAATAAAATTATAGCATGGTTCAGAATCCTGAAGGAGATTTTCACTAATCATGGCAGTCACTTCTAGAATGAAATGATGACAGAGTTAACATCCATACTAGGATTTGAACACGATCATTCATCACCCTACTATCCCCAAGAAAATGGCCATGAATAAATCTCTAAATACCATTTTTCAAAAAACAGTCACGAAGAATAAATCTAATTGGCACGTGATGCTTTACCATGGATTATGGGCGTATTGAACCATTGTAAATACTTCCATCGAGTTCTCACCATTTTAGTTAGTCCACGATGTGGAGTTTATCGTTCCTATTGAATGCAAAGTCCCTCCTCTTAAGTTGGCATTCGAGATCCTACCTAACACGATTGATCCCGAAGAACACCTTGTATACTTAGAGAAGCTCGATGAGCAACGTTGATATGCCACTGTATCCATCAAGGAAAATAAGTGATGTGTTAAGGTACAATAAGATAACATTGTGCATCCCCAATAGTACACTGAGGGTGACTTGGTTCTTCTCTATGACCAAGCTAAAGAAATGTTTGGGGCAGGAAAGTTCAATCCCATGTGGCATAGTCCTTACATCATGAGATGTGTCCTTGAAACATGTGCCTATACGTTAGAATATTATGAAGGGAATGTGTTGAATGAACCCATAAATGGGATCTACCTTAAAAGGTATTATGCTTGATCCTTAGAGCTCGAGCATGGCCTTTTTATACCAATGTATGTTAGTGTATATATTTCTCTCTTTATTCTTTTCTATTGCCGACTTGCTTATTGAGTTTTTCCCTGGTTGGAAGATCTCAATGGAATCTTCGATGTTCTTAGGATTCGTAGACAGTTCTAGTTGTCATACTCAGAACATGGCTTCCATCACATGGGTTTTATATTCACCCAAGGGACAATTGGTGTCTTTAGAAGGCATTTGTCTGGAGCCATCAACAAAAAATGTGGCTAAGTATAGTGTCGTTATGGATCCATTAACAAACGATGTGGTTGAGTATGGTGTTCGATCTTTAGAAGTTTTCCTGGATTCCCAGTTAATTGCATGTCAATTGAAAAAAAAGTTGCCAGGTAAGACATCCTACATTACTCTCAAGAGAGCACCAACTCCTAGGAGATCACCAACTCTCAAGAGAGCACCAACTCTCAAGCAAGACCCAACTTGCCACAAGACCCAGATTGCTGAAAAAACACAGTCTATCCAACTAGAGTTCATATAGTAGTTCAACCAACTCTAGTAGAAGTGATCCATTTATTGAATCAACTCTATCTCATGATAAGAGGTATAACACAAATTCTCATCACCGCACTTCATCTTCTCTCTGAAATTCACACCTTCCTCACTTCATCTTCTCTCTGATATTCACACCTTCTTCACTTCATCTTCTCTATGATATTCACACCTTTCTATGTCAAATAATCATCATTATAGAAATCATCAACCTTAGGTGTAGATCCACCTCTTCCATGCTCAAGGCTTATGTCTCAAGTGAACCAATCATGGTTGTTTTTATACTTTTTTATGCTCAAAGCTTGTTTAAGTTATTGGGTCGACTTGTGCCACAAGTCACAACTAACTTGTCCATTTACAACAACTTTGGGACCACCAGAGAACATCATTCTTGGTCTTCAACTTTAAACCTGACATCCCCCCTACTTTCATAAATCAATCACAGGTATGGATCGATTTCCTTTGTCTTTGTGAATGTTGTAGAAATTGAATATTGTAGAGGCACTTCCTTAAAGCAATTTACATATGACCATAGGCGCAGGACCACAAGCTTATTAATTTAAGCATTGCTTCTTCTTTCGCCCTTTGTTTCTTTATTCCATACGACCTCATGTGGTGACCAGGCACTAAGCCAAGCGAGTGCTTGATCACTTATCAAAATTAATGGTCACGTTTTAATCTCCCGATGAGATGAACGATTCTCATTTACTTCAAGAATTTGAGACTTCGTCCTTAGTGACTTCCAACCTCTTTACAAATATCCCAAAAAATAGATGCCTGTCCATAATATTCAATGGTTGAGAATGCTCCCGAAGTGTTCTTCAGATTAGATGACTCATGTCCACTTCGGGACTTCGGCCTTCGGGACTTCGGGACTTAGGTCATTTGCTGGTGGTGAAAACTCCCGAAGTGACGTAACTTGCTGATGTCACTTGTTGATGTGGCACTTCCTGAGTGGCTACCACGTGTCACCTAGATTCGTGGCTTAAAGTACCTATGGGACCTTGAAACTTGTCATCAGTTGATTACACCACATGTCCTTGTTGACATCACTGTTGATGACGTGGGCTCTCAATGTGAGTGATACATGTATTATCCTCGTGACTTTGGAACTTTAGCCTTTAGGATTTCAGGTAATTTGATTTCTTCACTTCCGAGTTCTCCCGAAGTGAGATTCCCCAAAGTGTAAACCTCGAGTAACTTGACTTCATCCAATGGTCATTCTTTAACCCGAAAAGGCTTAACATGATCCAACAACTGTCGAGAATTCAAATATTCAGGATTTTGGGCCTTTGGCCTTACTTATCCTATCCTTCTACTTTCCTCGATCTGACAGTCAGGATATCTTCCGAAGTGTTTCCTTAGATCAGATGACTTACGTCTATTTCAGGACATTTGTGGCTCACTCTATCCTTCCACTAAACATGATCTGATGGTCCTGATATATCCCAAAGTGTTATTCATATCAAACGGTTCACATTTGCTTCGATACTTCAGCCTTCAGGTGATCTTACTTGTTCTCCACCCTTTTCTCCTGAAGTGGTCAACGTAGAAGTTGACCACTGCTACCTTGGCGCACTCTAAATAGGTCGAACGGTCCTCATTTACTTTGGGACTTCATATCAGACGATATTCATCTTTTCTTATCCTATCCTTCCACTTAACTTGATACAACGGTCGATGTGGATTGTGGAACCATAACTTGTGTGTGGTTTAATTCGTCACCCAAACTCCGCAATTGAAGTTGTGCGATTATTGGTGAGTTAACCACAGTCGTCGATATTTGATCGATGAGATCTGATGATCTAGAATAATTGTGGGATTGAAAATAGAGTATAGTTTAATTCTCCCTTCGTGCTCTGCAATCAATCCTTGCCCTTGATTTGGCGCTTTCATATCCAACGGTTGTGGTTTGTCCTGTGGGGATTTCGATCCCAATTAGGTTTCTGCAATGTGATTTCCCTTCTGAGATTTATGTGCATCATCTGTGCATACTATCATATTGTTTGACATCAATGACAACACATTAATGACAATATGTCCAATAGTAACATCGAAGGCCAAACTATTTTTTATATTTCATCCTTTAAGTCCAAAAAATATGGTGTCATAGTACAAAATTGGGCTTGTATTCCTAAAATACATATACAACCGGTACATAATACAATCATGGAATCTAATCCCGAGGCCCTAGGTGTGTGTCATGATAACATAGTATGGAGTTCAAGAGACACCGAAAGAGCCTCACCCATGCATGAGGTACACCTACCACCTGCTGTTGCATTTCCTTTGACAGATCCTCCACCTAGACCATAGGAATCCTATGCATTAGACGAGACAAGTTTCCTTGCACATTCTAGAGAACTCTCTCTTCGTCCCTTCCTACCATCTCATCTCCTAGGCCCCTATGCCGATGTTGTGGATATTCGTCTAGACGTCTTGGACCTATGTCTACGTAAAATAAATAACCATCAATGCATGATACCATACAAAAATATTTGCATTTATCAAATTGAAAAAAAATCAAATTAAACATATAAAATCAATTCTGATCGATCTCTCCAAAGGTGGATCTTGGTGGTAATGGAATGCCATGATCCCCTCTATAGTCTATCCCCTCATAAGGATAGTCATCGATTGTGATGATCTGTCGTCGCCACTAGTGTAAGAAATCATTATTGTATGGGGTTTGAACCCTACCACCTCCTAGCTGCCACATCACCTCAGTCCACCGTGACATAGATGGATCACATAGATTATGTGGAATAACTTCCACTCTAGGCCTTAGAGATGGAACTCTCTCAAAGAAAAAACTACACAATATGGATGAAAACCCGAAGTTCCTTATCCTAACGAGTTTGTAATCAGTCAAATGGCTCTTCATTTTGGCAAACAATGAGGTGCACCAATCATAAACCATGGGTGTCAAACACTCCACAACATATAACATGAGTGGTCTCGACCCCTGATGTAGTGAGGCTGATCCTAATATTTGTGTGAGTACTAGGACGGTGATCTTTAGACTCAGGTTCTCAATGACCCTAATAAGGAGTTGGCTTCCCACTTTCTCTATACCTGCAATGCAGTAGGTGGCGATGTAATTTTCCATAGTCCTCCCACCTCCAGTCCATCAGGATTTGATATTCACCACCTCGTCTCGGCGAGACAACCATGTAATAAATTAGATATTGTCCACTTCAATTCTCAATGGTTTCCCATCGCGATTGAATGCCTTATTCTCTTGATCCCAATAGTTTATCAGTGTTTGGAGCAACCTCACTTGGGCCCTCATTCCTTTTATGGCCCAAAATTTATAGTGTCTGCATATTTTCAAAGCTTGTTGGGCCCTCACATCTCTTTCTACTGCAACATTAACCTCCTCATTCTCCCTTTCCCTCCATTCAATCACCATCCTGCAAAGGAAACATCAAATTTTAATTCAATCTTGTCAAAAACATTGTACATAGAGTTGTATGCGGGCTACCCTTATGAAATTCACGTATAGGGATTCATATATGGGGGAATACTTCATCTTTCCCACGTACATGATGTCATGTATGCAAACCGATGAACTACAACCCGTGTACACCCTAGTTTTCAAATTACGACCTCTAATTCTAAAACATTGAACATTAAATCTTAACAATAAACCATTGAAATGGAAGAGGATAGGATGGGCACTTACTTGGTGCAGAGGGTTTCCAATTATGTCAATCATAGCTCCTAGAATCGTTGATGGAATATCATGGGTAAAATGGCCTAAAAATCACTATGTGGGTGAAAAACTAAAATGATATGGTAAATTTCTTGTTTTTTACTATTTGTAGAAAATGTTCATTCACTTTCTATAGTTTTTTACCCTATATTTCATATTTTTTGAAACCATATGAACTAATTGAGAAGTATATGACTTGATTTGAAGTGGTTTTGTCTATGGTTTCATGGATTTACATCATTCTTCAGCCCATTTTTTCCTCCAGTAGATATTTACCATCATGGGCATATAGGGTAGGTTTTCACCCCGCTTTGCATTTTTGCATCATCTTGTGACCATGATTCATATTCCCTAGGTACAAACCCATTTTTTAGTGACACAAAACCTTCTTGTTGCTACTAGAAGTGTCATTAATAATGGTAGAGACTTACCAAACATGGGTACCCTAGTTAGAATACGCTTTGTCATTTTGTGCCTATGAAAAAGTTACTCCATAGGTCTAGGAGTCCCTTATAGTCCCAATATGACTTTGTGTTTGAACCTCATTAATCTTAATCAATATCATTTTGACCACTACTTATGGGACTCCTGCCGAGCCTTGGTTAAGATATTTTCCAACGCCTAAAAAATAAAAAAGATTTTTGAGTGAACTTTTCTATTTCACTCTTGTTAAATGGCTTTGAAATGATGTCTATTTTGGTATAAGTTTAACACTTTTCCGGACCAAATAGACTACCATGGTGATAATTCTCCCCCTGCGGGCAGGATGAGTTCCCCTCACTTGGGTTTCCTACAAGTGAGAAAACCTCTAACAAATGGACACTAACATCCTCCAAACTAACTATTATGTTTCCTTGTGGGAGGGTTGAGAGAGAAGGATAAAAGGTATGTGCACATGATTTTTGACGTTATTCCTCGCTGCTCCAATGGTTGAGCTCCAATCCAAGCAGCTCCATCACGAAGTCAAACCTGTAAGAATAGAGAAACCATCTCCTACTACTATCTAAGATTAGGTAATATCAGACATACTTATTTATAACTTACACCAAGTAATCAAATAAACAATAAATGAACAAGAAAGTATAAGAGAAATAATCCAAGTTCTTATATTCAATGAAAAGCAAAAAGTTTACAACCTGATGATCCTACAATCCTCCAAGATTCTTTCTTCATCCATTGAACATGAATCCAACTCAGCATCTTCACATAAACAAAGGTTTGACACTCCTTGACAAGATCATAAGTTTGATATGCTTCTTATCCATCCTCCCTCTCACTCTGAAATGGCCCGGTTATATAGATGCAGAAAGGGTTAACCATTAGGGTAAATCAGGAACATGGTTGAGGATAAGGTGGATTAGGTTAGGATTTGATTTATCTTCATGGTTATTTTTTCTCCCAAGATAGGATAGAAGTAGGCTCAAATAATATCTTGATGCAAACAAAAAAACAAACCAAGAACCATCCAAAAAGTCCTCGAAAGATGCCCATAAATTCATTGTATTTGACAAAATCCACATGGTCACTCCCCTAGAAGGGAAGACAGAGTGATGTGGTCACTCCCCCATAGTGGCATAGAGGGTGACCAAAGGGTGATGGTCGCTCCCCCATAGTGAAAATGGGGGTGATCAAGGTCAAACAGAGCTAGAAAGGCAAGGGGGAAAGTGAGATTTCGACCCTAAAATGATGTTTTTATTCCTCCAACTTCGCAAGGGATACTGACATGTGATTTTTACATGGTAACAAGGTTGGAATACTTAGGAAAGTGTGACACTTGTACCACAAACTTGTTCCATTGAAACCAAAAAATTTAGGATGAGGTGTCAACAGTACGACACCTAGCAAAGTGAAATGCGACACTTAGATAGGTGTGGAAAAATGGCATATAACAGATGCCCCCCAAAGTTTTAGATCAGAGGAGAAAACGATGGTTGAAAAAAATTGTAATGTTATGGAATCAAGGGACTGAAGTCAAAAAACCTGTCGGAAAAGCAAGCAAACATCTATCAATATACATATATCATCCCCAAGGTAGGCATACCCATATTCAAAATAATATGAAATCAAAGCATGGTCATCGACCAATATACTGTGGACCCATGAAATAACTGACGAAGGATATGGCCATCGAACATATAACGTGGAATAACACGATCAAAATGTAGCCACAAGATTGTACATAATGGAGCTACAACATGATAGAACATAACCACATACCAATACAACTTGGATCTATGTCACAATATATATCAAAACTTCATAATTTATGTCGCGGCTTGGGGAAGGAAGATAAAAAAAAATGAATGTTTACTGGAAATTCCCCCCTAGGGTCTTCAATCCTGATCCTAAATAGTATGAATCTAACCATGTGAATAGATGTCTTGACGTCGAACATGGTAGAAACCACTTGATTACAGGTCAATGATGTATACCGTTAACAAGTACGAGGGAAATCACCAATGAAGACAATGACTCCCCAGGTACTATGAGTACATTCCATCAAATGTGAATAGATAATCTGAAGTCAAACATTCGTGGAATCAATCGATCATAGGTCAATGATGTAAACGAACTGTCGATAGTGAGGAAACCTTCCATTGAGGCATTCATGATCCAAGTTACTAATTGGTTTCTAAGTCTATTTCTTAGATAATGTGTTGCTGTCAATGGAAATAGACTTGTCAAAGGAGGGCCATGATGTATCCCCCATCATCGACATGAAATGAATAAGGATAGTGATGAATAGTGATGGATCAAATGATGATGAACTGACACAGGGGTGAAAATGGAGAGTTTTACTTCCCTTGAACATATGGCGACACAATGAATGACTTGGAAACATTGACCCAACAAAGCATGAATACCAAGCATGATGATGTGATGACAACCAATGGATCTCTTCGAAGGAGTTGAAAGAGTATGAGGATGGATGGAATGAGACAACAACCAAGGGTTCTCTTTTGAAGGATTCAAAAGAGTATGATGACACATAGGATTCAAACAAGTGCCATGTATAAGGGCAACATCAAGATGCCATAAATAAAATATTTGACCCACTTCTCAAAATTTTCGCCCACCCAGATAGGCGAGTACCTCTTTGTTTTTTAGCGAGCTCGAGGAGGATACAAAATTCTTGGTTAAATCATCTTCGATGAGTCCCATCTTCGTATGTTTAATGAACCTGAAGAAGGAAGGGTTCGGTCCCAAATGGGTCCTTCCTTGTGTATATTTTACAAGTCCAAGGAAAGAAAACTCAATGTCCTTTTCATATTTCGAGAGTATGAAAATATTTGATAAAGAAGACTCCATAATGGACTTTTTTGTAAAGTTAGTCCCCAGGGTTCGAAAAAGTATAAAACGATACCTAGGAGAACTCTTCTAATCCTGCTTGACTAGAGTATTTCCTTTTTGTGAATAGTCCGATGAGACCGAAAAAGAGATAAACGACCACTCAACAAACATGATTTCTAATTCACTTTAACGAGCATGAAATACAACAAGATCGCTCAACAATATTTTCATGTTTAGAGAGTATAAAAACAGCTTAAAGGAGACTTCAAAAGGTTCATTTTTCATATAAATTTTACGAGTATGAAAAATAGATAAAAGTATACTCGGTAACCTATTCTCATTTATTAATGAGCACGTGAAAAAACAAAGACTGAGCTCGGTAACTTATTCTCATGTATTTATGAGAACGAGAAAGAATAAAGACTAAGCTTTCTCTAGAAAACACTATTGCATTATGACTGGAATGACCCTCAAAAGAGGATCACTCTTGGAAGTGTGTCTCTCTAGAGGTGTTTTTCCCCCAACTTGTGTTGTTAAATTTAGAGCTGATATTAAGTTATTTTAAATTTACTAGACAATAATAGCATAAGCAGGATCACTGAGAGAAACACAATCACAAGGTACACAACATTTTATCCTGGGAAACCCTCATGGGGGAGAAAACCCAACAAAAACTTCCTTAATATAGATTTCCAATACAATGGAAAGATAAAATAAAACATCACCAATAATAACCAAGACTGAGCAATGGACCTCTATCTCCTTCTTCCAACAACTGAAACTTCCTTCAAACTTGCGCACTAGATGAGTGACTTGAGTGAGTGAGTGAAATGAGCCACTAGCCTCTCTTATTTATACTAGATGAGGAGTGCTAGGGTCGTGTCCCTTCATCAAGCAGGGCTGACTTCTTCACTTAGTGAATAAAACAACTTTAATTATCCCTAGGGGATGACTTCTCAATTAGGATCATATAATTAGGGTTTGACCAATCCACAAAAGGGGATTTGGTCATACATCAGTCCCAACAAGATCAATCCACAAAGGGGATTGATCTATAAGATAACAACTTAATAATAAGTAGAATACACTTTGCAGTTACAATATTTCAACATGTGTGACAAAATCTAGTGGGTTTTCTCTAGCATGATGCCCAGAGGCTGGAGACTTGCCCCCCAAACATCATTTCCTTCAACAACTTCTCTTCTTTCCTTGTTTAGGTGGCTGGTGACTAATGGGAAAATTTTCACTAGGCATAGAAAAACAATATTCAAGTATGTGATCCAGAGTGAGACTCGATTGGAATGGGGGGAAATCGATTTCATGTTTTAACGAGATTGACATAGACAATGAACTATTCTCGTCGATACTAGGTACTACCAAAGGATCAGATAATTCTATGGGTTGTCGACACACCTGATTCAAAATAAAATTTAATGTGGAAACTTGTAGGATGGTAGGAGCAAGTAAAGGAAAACCCCCCATGAGTGAGGAATACTTAAGGAGACCTACCCCTACAATCTCAAGACTAGATTTTCCTATTAAAGGGACATCATTCATCAAAGTACTATGGAGATCAGGAGTTATATAGTCCAGTTGGTCAACAGTGATAATTTTTCCTTGATGGGGAAATCATAAGACACGAAACAAGGTAGATGTGATGACATTCATCACATAGAACCAATTACGACCAAGTAAAAAATTCTAGTTTAGGGGCACGTCAACTACTTCGATATCGACTGAAACAGTCTTACCCTTCAATGTCATAGTGAAGGATGAAAAGATTTCGTGGGTTTGGAAACCACGTCCATCAAACGCTTTCAAGGTGGTAGGGGACATGGTAAGTTTGGGAGAACTTAGGGCTCTCCAACAAGGTAAAGACATGACACAGGTGGAGGCTCCCTCATCCAATACAACACGATGGAAATTCTTTCCACCAACCAAAACTTGAATTTGGAACACTAATTGATGGGATAGCCTTTCCTTAAAGTAATCCATATTAAATGCGATCAGATTCGACTCCTCCAGATCCATAGCTCCAATGGTGGACAACATGGTTCTAAGTTGACTTGGACAGTTCTATAGAACTTTGAGGGCTAACATAGAACAAGGTGCCTACGCCAAATATTCAACAATGTTGCAGTTTTGGGCATCATGGATATTTGGATTAAATGTCACTTTTTGAATTACGCTCTTGGGTAGGTGCAACACTATGTCAGAGGTTGGATTTTCAATTTGAAGAGGATTGGAATATGGAGGAGGAGTGGAAGTGGAGGGATGATAAACAACCTTTCCTTTAGTCTAATCACCTGGAGGATTGTCATAAGTGTTTGCTCAAATTGTCACATTAATCCTTTTAAACATGTACACCTTAGAGGTGCTCGTGGAAGCATCTTCATGATGGAGATGACTTGTGTTTTCCCCTTGCAGAGGGGCATGATTTTGTACAACCAAATTTTTTTGTTGAACCGATTGGGAGGCACCCTTAATAAATTTAGCAACTTACTCATGATGATGAAAATATTGTGTAGTGGTCTTCCTAACAAATCATGCAAGGAAACATAGGCTTCCTATTCGATGGAGTATTAGTAGTCTTTGGGGTATATTTCTCATTCGAAGATGTCTTGGATTTACCATTGTTTTTTGTCTTACCTCTTGGTTGCTAAGATGAAAAGGATTTGACCTCATTCACCTCCGAGGTTCGAGCAGGAGAGGAAGTGGTTTTTGTGTCTAAAACAAAAGTTGGTTCTAGAGTAGGTTTTGTTGGATTGTTCAATGGATGGAGAGCATTAGGGATCATGTTGTAAAGTGTGCCAGATTGGGAGTAGATCGAGTCCAAATAATGCACACGAATGATAGCCTACTCCTCAGTAACAACATTTCCCATATCAACATCACGGACAATGGGAGGCAAGAGCGACTTTGTAAACCAATCTATGAGTAGTTGGTCCATCATGGAAGAATTTATCAACCGTCTCCACTCATGAATATGATCAGATATGTGGGTGGAAGAATATTTCTGGAGTGACGTCAAAAGCTCTGTGCCAGTATCACACCATATAGGTAACCAAAATGCATTAGAAAAGTTGTGGCAAGAGAGTTAAATTCGACAAAGGAGTTACGTGACAACTCAATGTACCATTTCGTTGTTTCACTTGTAATTGTTCTCTGAAAAAGTCCGAGACAGATGGAATCATGCATCAAATAGTTGGAAGAACACCATAAATGGAAAGTCATACCATGATTGTTAGGATATTCCCTAGGTTTTTCGTCAAATTTTAGGATGTTGGATGGTAATTTGGCAGGGATGGCGAGCTAAAATGAAGCATGTTGGATGGGATCATTGGTCAAACATGATAGATATGGCATATCTAAAGTAGCCAAGAATGGAAGATGTCGGTTAGCTTGTGGATACTAGTGGTAATCATATCGCATGGGAAAACTATTAAATTTGGCAGCATCGACAATCATTCTTCAATGAGAGGCCATATGGGCCACCCTGAGGCTAGCCAGGGAGATTTGGAGAATCAACCAGTCTTATGAGGTATTGACAAAAGCCAGGGGGAACGGACAACCTCTGTGAGTCAAACCAAAAGTCAGGATGAACAAGATGCTATGTGAGTCTAATGCAAAAGTCAGAGGGAACATAAAACCTCTGTGAGCATAGATAGTCTAGTGCAAAAGTCAGGGGGAACGTACAATGATGCAGGAGCATCGTTGGAAAGCACACAAAGGCAGGACCACTCAACACATGAGATTTCTTCCAGAACTTCAACGTTCGCAGTTGTAGCCAATTTTAAAATCTGCCTTAACTCAGTGCCAGAATTTACCTTTGGAGGCACGCTTGAACCAGTGCCAAATTTTACCCTTTGAGGCACGTTTTGAAAATCGTAAACAGAGCAGGAGTTTCCACTACGGCTCTGGAATTTTATTGAACTAATATAGCGTAGGATGAATTTTAGAGTAGGCAAGTAGCCAGGGGAAACCCTAGAAATATTTTTGAGTTAAGTAGAAGTTTGTATGCCCAGTTGGGTGAGCAGCAATACAGAGAGAAATTAGTTGTAAGAGAACTACGAGTTAGAAAGAGATATCAGTTTTTGAGTTACTATAATTTGAATGTATTTGGTAGCCATTTTCGGCACTTGTGAATATAACAAAAGGAAAAATTGATCCAAACGTATGGTGTGTGGACTGTGTGTGTTTTTCTATCGTTTCTATTTTCATGAACAAGTGAACGGAACTGTGCATGTTAGTTTTCCAGTTTCAATTATTTTCTTCATTTGAAGCTCTACAAGGTGTGCATCGAGCCAGAGAGGAATGCAAGGAAATTGGGGGGAATTTCTCTACGATAAATCCTGTAGATCTGAGTTATTGAAATCCCTTAGATGCAACCAGATGAAGCTCAGGAGGATTAACACTTTGGGAAAGTGTTATCGAGATCCAGGAACCCATTTCCCAGGGTAAGCGAAGGTCGGAACCTTCGAGGACTTAGAAAATATTCTAAGTTAGGGAGATTAGAAGCTCAGGAGGAAGAGCATTGTTGGCCTTTAGATCACGGACGAAGGTCGACAGCCATTTCATTC
>JASDQU010014125.1:71175-88394 GCA_032191745.1 Picea mariana
CTTAATGACAATTTTGTTCATTTGAGACTATTTCAACACACCCTTACGGGGGTTTCCATGAAGTGATACATCAAGCTACCTGGGGGCAATTATGGAACTTTCAATGACTTGGTCCTGGTTTTTATCAACCACTTCCAATTGTTGGTTCATTACGATGCCAACATAGAACTTTTATAGGATTTTCGTCAAGATAAGGCCACCCACAAATCTGATCATATTCAAGAGTGGCGTAGATGGAAGAGGTTAATTAAAGCCTAAATTCCTACATAGTTTCTATTGGAATGGTTCCTCAAATTCTTATTGCCTTACATTTCTAAGGATGTTTCTACATCCAGAGTGACATCTGAGGAAGAGGCCATCTTCAAAGCTTGGTTGTTGCATCTCATATATGTTCAATCTGGGATGCTCTACAAAATTATCTCTGACATGTTGTGGTCGAATTACAGTCCTAGACAAAATCCTGAGCCGCATGCCAATGGCATCATAGGCTCCACAAATGCCAAGATTGCAGACTAGGGGACAAACTAGCTAGAAGATTTGTCTCTTAACCCATCTGCAACAGGACAAGCTACGACTTCATCCTCAACCACCCAGTCGGCAGAAGTTCATTCTGTAAAATCAACGAACCCAAATGGTAGCCATCAACCCTGAGGGAATAAGAAGAAAGGTCATGGTAATAATACTAAGGATGGAAAGAATAATAATAATAAGAAAGGCAAGGACGATAATAATAATGATAAATATAATAATAATGTTGGTCAGGGAAAGAAAGAAAAGAGGAAGGTGAAATTTCCCTGTAAACTTTGTAAAGATGATCACCTTACCCAATTGTGCCTCAAAATTGAGGAAGCCTTGAGGCTCATAGTGCAACAGCCTATTGTGTTGACTAACCTATTTCCATATAACCAAGATATGACCTCGGGAGCCTCCAACACAATAAATACGTCGAGTGGAAGTCAAAATCCCTCGGCACATGATGCTGAACATCTATGCGTCAATATGGTTAAATCTGAGGTTAGTGTATCCACTCGAACTCGTGATTATGGTTCTTCGCAACCTATTGTAGGTCCAGAGCCTCCTCCTTCAGAAACACCTTTGAAGATTGACAATACAAAACCTTTCCCTCATATTCTAAAAGGAGTCCTTAAGCGCTCTTCCCATAATCCTAATTACTTGATTGTTAAAGATTTGGGCCAAACGTCATGCACGATGTCAGCTTTGGAGGTGCTCCAGACATGCCCCACACAAAGGAATGCCTTGCTATCTTCTTTGGGAGCTCTAGACCTGTGTGGCTCAAAGGTTATCAAATTTGATGTTGTGGATGTCAAGCCTCGCTTGCCTTACCATGTGGCCTTTCATATCCATCTGGAGGGTTTTAATATCACCATCAATTGTATTTTCATTGATGAAGGTGCTTCAACATCCGTAATGTCTCTATCTTGTTGGAAATCCATTAGCTCTCTGCCACTTTCTCAATCCATGACCATGTTAACTGAATTCGATGGATGTTCTTTCATACCCCATGTTATCCTTCCCTCTTTCTCGGTCCAGTTAGGAGACAATACTATGGAGGCTAAGGTCGAGTTGGTTGATGCACTTCTCGACTACAATATTTTACTAGGGCGTAATTGGAATTACGCTATGACAGTCGTTGTGTTGTCGGTTTTCCACATTTTATGCTTTCCTCATGAAAGGAAGATTGTGATGATCGACCAACTGTCCTTTGTGCATCCTAGTCCTTCTGCATTAGTGGAACCTTCGGTCCCTGTTATTGATAATTATTAGCAGGCAACTAAGAACATTGGTGTTAGAATGTATTCCCCCTTGATGGGAACTTTTAATTTCTCGACGCCAATCTCATACATTAATGTTATTTTCGGTGAGTCTTCATCATCATTGAGTTCCATTCCTTTCCGTACTTCATATCTTAATGACCCATGGGCCCTACCTTCTCCATCTATGTCATATGAAGGTAATTCATACATTGGGATGGAAATTCCACTATCCGCAATATAGATTATGCATCAGGCTATACAAGAAGCTACTGTAGAACCAGATCCTCCCTCTTCGCATATGGAAGAGGTAGATACCATCTTAGATCCCATATGGGCTTCACACTCATCTATTTCGCATGACTTCCTCGACAATAATTTACCCTTGGATGAAGCCATATTATAGGCCATGTCTAGTACTGATAATCCTTGGGACGATCTTCATCATAGATATTGTTTTCTGTTGTAGCTTGAATGGATCAAACATAATGAGTTTAGGTTCACTTTGAGTGAGATGGTTGGTCACGTTGTGGTTCCTTTAAATACACATGGTATATATACTAAAGGGAACATGGTGAACATTTCCCCTACCGTCACGATCAACATATCTCAAACCCATCGTAAGATAAAAAAATGTATATGTCAGTGCACATTGTTCTCTTGAATAAATTCATATCTACACCGATCTCTTCAAGAATTCTGAGATGTATTTGCTTGGTCGTATGAAGAGATGTTAGGGATTGACCCTAGTATTTTCTAACATGAAATTAAAACTTATTTGAATGCTAAACTTGTTTGGAAATGAATTAGAGTTGTAAATCCTAGGAAGGCCCCTGCTATTAAAGTAGAGGTGGAGAAGCTGCTCAACGTTGATTTCATCTACTTGGTTCCCTTGACCGAATGGGTATCCAACCCCATTCTCATAGATAATAAGAAAGGAACCGTCCATGTATATATGGATTTTAGGGACCTTAATAAATCATTTCCTAAAGATAACTTCCCTACTCCCTTTATTGATCAAATTATTGATGAGTGTGATGGAAGTGAAGTCTTTTCTTTTATGGATGGATTTTCAGGTTATAATCAAATTCAAATTAAACCCGAGGATCAACACAAGATGAAAATTATTTTTCCTTGGGGTACCTTTGCATACTGGAAATGCATTTCAGTCTTAAAAATGCCGGAGAAACCTTTCAATGTTCCATGACCTTCGCATTTCACGATATTAAGCAGGATTATCTAGATGATATCACTCACTCTCGAAAGAGGGTTGATCATTCGAATCACCTTTGAATAGTATTTGAAAGATGTTGCTATTATCACATTTAGTTGAACCCTCACAAATGCATATTTTTTGTTAGTTTTGGTCACCTTTTGAGATTCATATTTTCTGAGCATGGGATCATGGTGGATCCTATGAAGGTTGAGGAAATACTTTGATTTCCTCCCCCATGCAATATTCGATAGATTCAGGGTTTACAGGGGAAGTCTAACTTCCTGCATCATTTCGTAGCTAACTATGACAGTATAGCTAAGGGTTTCATGTGTCTCTTGAAAAAAGATACTCCATTCATGTGGGATGAGCGAGCCCATGAGTCCTTTGATGCTCTTAAGAAATCCTTGGTATCAACACCTCTGTTGAAGCCCCCAAACTATAGTATATATTTCCTTCTTTATATTTTCGCGTTCAAAGGGACTATTGGTATGGTTCTAGTTCAGGAAGATGATGAGATCCATGAGCACGTTATCTATTATCTTCTCCAAAATCTAATTGGTCCTGAACTTAAGTATTCTCATATAGAGAAGCTAGCCTTAGAAGTCATGCATGCGGTTAAGAGATTACATAACTATATCTTAATCTGCAAGACTACTGTGATTTTTTATATCAATCCATTTCAATACATCCTTACAAGGAATATCATAGGGGGGAAATACAATAAATGGATTGTGATTCTATAAGAATTTAATATTGATTTTTCCTCCACGAAATCTGAGAAGTCACTAGTTCTTGCGAAAATAATGTCAGACCTCCCTAGGCAGGATGAGGATATTTTTCATGATGATCCATTCGCTGATGAACACATCTTCCTTATCTCATCTTCAGTCCCCTAGTACAGAGATATTCTAATATACCTTCAAACTCTGAAGTTTCCCCAATATCTTTGGAGAGATGACCGACGACGTATATGCCATCAAGACAAAAACTACCTCATTATTGGCAACACATTGTATCATCGAGGGATGGATGCTATTTTACATCGTTGTTAGACTCGTGAGGAGGCTAAATCCATTTTCATTGAATTCCATAGTGGGGCATGTGGTGGTCACTTATTTGGGCTTGCAACAACCCAAAATATATTGTGAGTTGGTTATTTTTTGCCATCAATTTTTAAAGATTGCATTGAAGTGGTCAAGAAGTGTCACCCTTGCCAAGTGTTTTCTCATAAAATGCACTCACACCCCGATCCACTAAAAACCATTCGTTACCTTCGATCCCTTCACTAAGTGGGGGGTGGATTTCATGAATTTCAACCTAGCCTCGGCTGGGGAGAATCATCATATTATCATGGCCATGGATTATTTTACTAAATGGGCAGAGGCCATGCCTACTGTTAAATCCGATGGTGAGACTACAACTTTTTTCATATTCAATAAAATTATAGCATGGTTCAGAATCCTGAAGGAGATTTTCACTGAACATGGCAGTCACTTCTAGAATGAAATGATGACAGAGTTAACATCCATACTAGGATTTGAACACGATCATTCGTCACCCTACTATCCCCAAAAAAATGGTCATGAATAAATCTCTAAATACCATTTTTCAAAAAACAGTCACGAAGAATAAATCTAATTGGCACATGATGCTTTACCATGGATTATGGGCGTATCGAACCATTGTAAATACTTCCAATGGGTTCTCACCATTTCAGTTAGTCCACGGTGTGGAGTCAATCGTTCCTATTGAATGAAAAGTCCCTCCTCTTAAGTTTGCATTCAAGATCCTACCTAACACGATTGATCTCGAAGAACACCTTGTATACTTAGAGCAGCTCGATGAGCAACGTTGATATGCCACTGTATCAATCGAGGAAAATAAGTGATTTGTTAAGGTACAATAAGATAACATTGTGCATCCCCAATAGTACACTGAGGGTGACTTGGTTCTTCTCTATGACCAAGCTAAAGAAATGTTCGGGGCAGGAAAGTTCAATCCCATGTGGCATAGTCCTTACATCGTGAGATGTGTCCTTGAAAAATGTGCCTATACGTTAGAATATTATGAACGGAATGTGTTGAATGAACCCATAAATGGGATCTACCTTAAAAGGTATTATGCTTGATCCTTAGAGCTCGAGCATGGCCTTTGTATACCAATGTATGTTAGTGTATATATTTATCTCTTTATTATTTTCTATTGCCGACTTGCTTATTGATTTTTTCCTTGGTTGGAAGATCTCAACGGAATCTTCGGTGTTCTTAGGATTCGTAGACGGTTCTAGTTGTTATACTCAGAACATGGCTTCCATCACATGGGTTATATATTCACCCAACGGACAATTGGTGTCTTTAGAAGGCATTTGTCTGGAGCCATCAACAAACAATGTGGCTAAGTATAGTGTCATTATGGAGCCATTAACAAACGATGTGGTTGAGTATGGTGTTCGATCTTTAGAATTTTTCCTTGATTCCCAGTTAATTGCATGTCAATTGAAAAAAAAGTTACCGGGTAAGACATCCTACATTACTCTCAAGAGAGCACCAACTCCTAGGAGAGCACCAACTCTCAAGCAAGACCCAACTTGCCACAAGACCCAGATTGTTGATAGAACACAGTCTATCCAACTAGAGTTAATATAGTAGTTCAACCAACTCTAGTAGCAGTGATCCATTTATTGAATCAACTCTATCTCTTGATAAGAGGTATAACACAAATTCTCATCACTGCACTTCATCTTCTCTCTGAAATTCATGCCTTCCTCACTTCATCTTCTCTCTAATATTCACACCTTCTTCACTTCATCTTCTCTATGATATTCACACCTTTCTATGTCAAATAATCATCATTATAGAAATCACCGACCTTAGGTGTAGATCCACCTCTTCCATGCTCAAGGCTTATGTCTCAAGTGAACCAATCATGGTTGTTTTTATACTTTTTTATGCTCAAAGCTTGTTTAAGTTATTGGGTCAACTTGTGCCACAAGTTACAACTAACTTGTCCATTTACAACAACTTTGGGACCACCAGAGAACATCATTCTCGGTCTTCAACTTTAAACCTGACATCCCCCCTACTTTCATAAATCGATCGCAGGTATGGATCGATTTCCTTTGTCTTTGTGAATGTTGTAGAAATTGAATATTGTAGAGGCACTTCCTTAAAACAATTTACATATGACCATAGGCGCAGGACCACAAGCTTATTAATTTAAGCATTGCTTCTTCTTTCGCCCTTTGTTTCTTTATTCCATACGACCTCATGTGGTGACCAGGCGCTAAGCCAAGCGAGTGCTTGATCACTTATCAAAATTAATGGTCACGTTTTAATCTCCTGATGAGATGAACAATTCTCATTTACTTCAAGAATTCGAGACTTCGTCCTTAGTGACTTCCAACCTCTTTACAAATATCCCAAACAATAGACGCCTGTCCATAATATTCAATGGTTGAGAATGCTCCCAAAGTGTTCTTCAGATTAGATGACTCATGTCCACTTCGGGACTTCAGCCTTCGAGACTTCAGGACTTAGGTCATTTTTTGGTGGTGAAAACTCCCGAAGTGATGTAACTTGCTGATGTCACTTGTTGATGTGGCACTTCCTGAGTGGTTACCACGTGTCACCTAGATTCGTGGCTTAAAGTACCTATGGGACCTTGAAACTTGTCATCAGCTGATTACACCACATGTCCTTGTTGACATCACTGTTGATGACGCGGGCTCTCAATGTGAGTGATACATGTATTATCCTAGTGACTTTGGAACTTTAGCCTTTAGGATTTCAGGTAATTCGATTTCTCCACTTTCGAGTTCTCCCGAAGTGAGATTTCCCAAAGTGTAAACCTCGAGTAACTTGACTTCATCCAATGGTCATTCTTTAACCTGAAAAGGCTTAACATGATCCAACGACTGTCGAGAATTCAACTATTCAAGATTTTGGGCCTTTGGCCTTACTTATCCTATCCTTCTACTTTTCTCGATCTGACGGTCAGGATATCTTCCGAAGTGTTTCCTTAGATCAGATGACTTACGTCTATTTCGGGACATTTGTGGCTTACTCTATCCTTCCACTAAACATGATATTATGGTCCTGATATATCCCAAAGTGTTATTCATATCAAATGGTTCACATTTGCTTCGGTACTTTAGCCTTCAGGTGATCTTACTTGTTCTCCACCCTTTTCTCCTGAAGTGGTCAACGTCGAAGTTGACCACTGCTACCTTGGCGCACTCTGAATAGGTCGAACGGTCCTCATTTACTTTGGGACTTCATATCAGACGATATTCATCTTCTCTTATCCTATCCTTCCACTTAACTTGATACAACGGTCGATGTGGATTGCGGAACCGTAACTTGTGTGTGGTTTAATTCGTCACCCAAACTCCGCAATTGAAGTTGTGTGATTATTGGTGAGTTAACCACAGTCGTCGATATTTGATCGATGAGATCTGATGATCTAGAATAATTGTGGGATTGAAAATAATGTATAGTTTAATTCTCCCTTCGCGCTCTACAATCAATCCCTGCCCTTGATTTGGCGCTTGCATATCCAACGGTTATGGTTTGTCCTGTGGGGATTTCGATCTCGATCAGGTTTCTGCAATGTGCTTTCCCTTCTGAGATTTATGTGCATCATTTGTGCATACTATAATATTGTTTGACATCAATGACAACACATTAATGACAATATGTCCAATAGTAACATCGAAGGCCAAACTATTTGTTATATTTCATCCTTTAAGCCCAAAAAATATGGTGTCATGGTACAAAATTGGGCTTGTATTCCTAAAATACATATACAATCGGTACATAATAAAATCATGGAATCTAATCCCGAGGCCCTGGGTGTGTGTCATAATAACATAGTATGGATTTCAAGAGACACCAAAAGAGCCTGACCCACGCATGAGATACACCTACCACCTGCTGCTGCATTTCCTTTGACAGATCCTCCACCTAGACCATAGGAATCCTGTGCATTAGACGAGACAAGTTTCCTTGCACATTCTAGAGAACTCTCTCTTCGTCCCTTCCTACCATCTCATTTCCTAGGCCCCTATGCTGATGTTGTGGATATCCGTCTAGACGTCTTGGACCTATGTCTACGTAAAATAAATAACCATCAATGCATGATACCATACAAAAATATTTGCATTTATCAAATTGAAAAAAAATCAAATTAAACATATAAAATCAATTCTGATCGATCTCTCCAAAGGTGGATCTTGGTGGTAATGGAATGCCATGATCCCCTCTATAGTCTATCCCCTCATAAGGATAGTCATCGATTGTGATGATCTGTCGTCGCCACTAGTGTAAGAAATCATTATTGTATGGGGTTTGAACCCTACCACCTCCTAGCTGCCACATCACCTCAGTCCACCGTGACATAGATGGATCACATAGATTATGTGGAATAACTTCCACTCTAGGCCTTAGAGATGGAACTCTCTCAAAGAAAAAACTACACAATATGGATGCAAACCCGAAGTTCCTTATCCTACCGAGTTTGTAATCAGTCAAGTGGCTCTTCATTTTGGCCAACAATGAGGTGGACCAATCATAAACCATGGGTGTCAAACACTCCACAACATATAACATGAGTGGTCTCAACCCCTGATGTAGTGAGGTTGATCCTAATATTCGTGTGAGTACTAGGACGGTGATCTTTAGACTCAGGTTCTCAATGACCCTAATAAGGAGTTGGCTTCCCACTTTCTCTATACCTGCAATGCAGTAGGTGGCGATGTAATTTTCCATAGTCCTCCCACCTCCAGTCCATCGGGATTTGATATTCACCACCTCGTCTCAGCGAGACAACCATGTAATAAATTAGATATCGTCCACTTCAATTCTCAATGGTTTCCCATCGCAATTGAATGCCTTAGTCTCTGGATCCCAATAGTTTATCAGTGTTTGGAGCAACCTCACTTGGGCCCTCATTCCTTTTATGGCCCAAAATTTATAGAGTCTTCATATTTTCAAAGCTTATTGGGCCCTCACATCTCTTTCTACTGCAACATTAACCTCCTCATTCTCCCTTTCCCTCCATTCAATCACCATCCTGCAAAGGAAACATCAAATTTTGAGTCAATCTTGTCAAAAAAATTGTACATAGAGTTGTATGCGGGCTACCCTTATGAAATTCACGTATAGGGATTCATATATGGGGGAATACTTCACCTTGCCCACGTACATGATGTTATGTACGCAAACCGATGAACTACAACCCGTGTACACCCTAGTTTTCAAATTACGACCTCTAATTCTAAAACATTGAACATTAAATCTTAACAATAAACCATTGAAATGGAAGAGGATAGGATGGGCACTTACTTGGTGCAGAGGGTTTCCAATTATGTCAATCGTAGCTCCTAGAATCGTTGATGGAATATCATGGGTAAAATGGCCTAAAAATCACTATGTGGGTGAAAAACTAAAATGATATGGTAAATTTCTTGTTTTTTACTATTTGTAGAAAATGTTCATTCACTTTCTATAGTTTTTTACCCTATATTTCATATTTTTTGAAACCATATGAACTAATTGAGAAGTATATGACTTGATTTGAAGTGGTTTTGTCTAGGGTTTCGTGGATTTACATCATTCTTCAGCCCATTTTTTCCTCCAGTAGGTATTTACCATCATGGGCATATAGGATAGGTTTTCACCCCGCTTTGCATTTTTGCATCATCTTGTGACCATGATTCATATTCCCTAGGTACAAACCCATTTTTTAGTGACACAAAACCTTCTTGTTGCTACTAGAAGTGCCATTAATAATGGTAGAGACTTACCAAACATGGGTACCCTAGTTAGAATATGTTTTGTCATTTTGTGCCTATGCAAAAGTTACTCCATAGGTCTAGGAGTCCCTTATAGTCCCAATATGACTTTGTGTTCGAACCTCATTAATCATAATCAATATCATTTTGACCACTACTTATGGGACTCCCGCCGAGCCTTGGTTAAGATATTTTCCAACGCCTAAAAAATAAAAAAGATTTCTGAGTGAACTTTTCTATTTCACTCTTATTAAATGGCTTTGAAATTATGTCTATTTTGGTATAAGTTTAACACTTTTCCAGACCAAATAGACTACCGTGGTGATAATTCTCCCCCTGCGGGCAGGTCGAGTTCCCCTCACTTGGGTTTCCTACAAGTGAGAAAACCTCTAACAAATGGACACTAACATCCTCCAAACTAACTATTATGTTTCCTTGTGGGAGGGTTGAGAGAGAAGGATAAAAGGTATGTGCACATGATTTTTGACGTTATTCCTCGCTACTCCAATGGTTGAGCTCCAATCCAAGCAGCTCCCTCACGAAGTCAAACCTGTAAGAATAGAGAAACCATCTCCTACTACTATCTATGATTCGGTAATATCAGACATACTTATTTATAACTTACACCAAGTAATCAAATAGACAAGAAATGAACAAGAAAGTATAAGAGAAATAATCCAAGTTCTTATATTCAATGAAAAGCAAAAAGTTTACAACCTGATGATCCTACAATCCTCCAAGATTCTTTCTTCATCCCTTGAACATGAATCCAACTCAACATCTTCACATAAACAAAGGTTTGACACTCCTTGACAAGATCATAAGTTTGATATGCTTCTTCTCCATCCTCCCTCTCACTCTGAAATGGCCTGGTTATATAGATGCAGAAAGGGTTAACCATTAGGGTAAATCAGGAACATGGTTGAGGATAAGGTGGATTAGGTTAAGATTTGATTTATCTTCATGGTTATTTTTTCTCCCAAGATAGGATAGAAGTAGGTTCAAATAATATCTTGATGCAAACAAAAAAACAAAACAAGAACCATCCAAAAAGTCCTCGAAAGATGCCCATAAATTCATTGTATTTGACAAAATCCACATGGTCACTCCCCTAGAAGGGAAGACAGAGTGATGTGGTCACTCCCCCATAGTGGCATAGAGGGTGACCAAAGGGTGATGGTCACTCCCCCATAGTGAAAATGGTGGTGATCATGGTCAAACAGAGCTAGAAAGGCAAGGGGGAAAGTGAGATTTCGACCCTAAAATGATGTTTTTATTCCTCCAACTTCGCAAGGGATACTGACATGTGATTTTTACATGGTAACAAGGTTGGAATACTTAGGAAAGTGTGACACTTGTACCACAAACTTGTTCCATTGAAACCACAAAATTTAGGATGAGGTGTCAACAGTACGACACCTAGCAAAGTGAAATGCGACACTTAGCTAGGTGTGGAAAAATGGCATATAACAGATGCCCCCCAAATTTTCAGATCAGAGGAGAAAACGATGGTTGAAAAAATTTGTAATGTTATGGAATCAAGAGACTGAAGTCAGAAAACCTGTTGGAAAAGCAAGCAAACATCCATCAATATACATATATCATCCCCAAGGTAGGTATACCCATATTCAAAATAATATGAAATCAAAGCATGGTCGTCGACCAATATACTGTGGACCCATGAAATAACTGACGAAGGATATGGCCATTGAACATATAACGTGGAATAACACGATCAAAATGTAGCCACAAGATTGTACATAATGGAGCTACAACATGATAGAACATAACCACATACCAATACAACTTGGATCTATGTCACAATATATATCACAACTTCATAATTTATGTCGCGGCTTGGGGAAGGAAGATAAAAAAAAAATGAATGTTTACTGGAAAGTCCCCCCCTAGGGTCTTCAATCCTGATCCCGAATAGTATGAATCTAACCATGTGAATAGATGTCTTGACGTCGAACATGGTAGAAACCACTTGATTACAGGTCAATGATGTATACCGTTAACAAGTACGAGGGAAATCACCAATGAAGACAATGACTCCCAAGGTACTATGAGTACATTACATCAAATGTAAATAGATAATCTGAAGTCAAACATTCATGGAATCAATCGATCAGAGGTCAATGATGTAAACGAACTGTCGATAGTGAGGAAACCTGCCATTGAGGCATTCATGATCCAAGTTACTAATTGGTTTCTAAGTCTATTTCTTAGATAATGTGTTGTTGTCAATGGAAATAGACTTGTCAAAGGAGGGCCATGATGTATCCCCCATCATCGACATGAAATGAATAAGGATAGTGATGAATAGTGATGGATCAAATGATGATGAACTGACACAGGGGTGAAAATGCAGAGTTTTACTTCCCTTGAACATATGGCAACACAATGAATGACTTGGAAACATTGACCCAACAAAGCATGAATACCAAGCATGATGATGTGATGACAACCAATGGATCTCTTCGAAGGAGTCGAAAGAGTATGAGGATGGATGGAATGAGACAACAACCAAGGGTTCTCTTCTGAAGGATTCAAAAGAGTATGATGACACATAGGATTCAAACAAGTGCCATGTATAAGGGCAACATCAAGATGCCATAAATAAAATATTTGACCCACTTCTCAAAATTTTCGCCCACCCAGATAGGCGAGTACCTCTTTGTTTTTTAGCGAGCTCAAGGAGGATACAAAATTCTTGGTTAAATCATCTTCGATGAGTCCCATCTTCGTATGTTTAATGAACCTAAAGAAGGAAGGGTTCGGTCCCAAATGGGTCCTTCCTTGTGTATATTTTACAAGTCCAAGGAAAGAAAACTCAATGGCCTTTTCATATTTCGAGAGTATGAAAATATTTGATAAAGAAGACTCCATAATGGAATTTTTTGTAAAGTTAGTCCCCAGGGTTCGAAAAAGTATAAAACGATACCTAGGAGAACTCTTCTAATCCTTCTTGACTAGAGTATTTCCTTTTTGTAAATAGTCCGATGAGACTGAAAAAGAGATAAACGACCACTCAACAAACATGATTTCTAATTCACTTTAACGAGCGTGAAATACAACAAGATCGCTCAAAAATATTTTCATGTTTAGAGAGTATAAAAACAGCTTAAAGGAGACTTCAAAAGGTTCATTTTTCATATAAATTTTACAAGTATGAAAAATAGATAAAAGTATACTCGGTAACCTATTCTCATTTATTAATGAGCACATGAAAAAATGAATACTGAGCTTGGTAACTTATTCTCATGTATTTATGAGAACGAGAAAGAATAAAGACTAAGCTCGCTCTAGAAAACACTATTGCATTATGACTGGAATGACCCTCAAACGAGGATCACTCTTGGAAGTGTGTCTCTCTAGAGGTGTTTTTCCTCCAACTTGTGTTGTTAAATTTAGAGTTGCTATTAAGTTATTTTAAATTTACTAGACAATAATAGCATAAGCAGGATCACTGAGAGAAACAAAATCACAAGGTACACAACATTTTATCCTGGGAAACCCTCATGGGGGAGAAAACCCAACAAAAACTTCCTTAATATAGATTTCCAATACAATGGAAAGATAAAATAAAGCATCACCAATAATAACCAAGACTGAGCAATCGACCTCTATCTCCTTCTTCCAACAATTGAAACTTCCTTCAAACTTGCACACTAGATGAGTGACTTGAGTGAGTGAGTGAATGAGGCACTAGCCTCTCTTATTTATACTAGATGAGGAGTGCTAGGGTGGTGTCTCTTCATCAAGCAGGGCCGACTTCTTCACTTAGTGAATAAAACAACTTTAATTATCCCTAGGGGATGACTTCTCAATTAGGATCATATAATTAGGGTTTGACCAATCCACAAAAGGGGATTTGGTCATACATCAGTCCCAACAAGATCAATCCACAAAGGGGATTGATCTATAAGATAATAACTTAATAATAAGTAGAATATACTTTGCAGTTACAATATTTCAACATGTGTGACAAAATCTAGTGGGTTTTCTCTAGCATGATGCCTAGAGGCTGGAGACTTGCCCCCCAAACATCGTTTCCTTTGACGACTTCTCTTCTTTCCTTGTTTAGGCAGCTGGTGACTAATGGGAAAATTTTCACTAGGCATAGAAAAAGAATATTCAAGTATGTGATCCAGAGTGAGACTCGATTGGAATGGGGGGAAATCGATTTCATGTTTTAACGAGATTGACATAGACAATGAACTATTCTCATCGATACTAGGTACTACCAAAGGATCAGATAATTCTATGGGTTGTCGACACACCTGATTCAAAATAAAATTTAATGTGGAAACTTGTAGGATGGTAGGAGCAAGTAAAGGAAAACCCCCCATGAATGAGGAATACTTAAGGAGACCTACCCCTACAATCTCAAGACTAGATTGTCCTATTAAAGGGACATCATTCATCACAGTACTGTGGAGATCAGGAGTTATATAGTCCAGTTGGTCAACAGTGATAATTTTTCCTTGATGGGGAAATCGTAAGACACAAAACAAGGTAGATGTGACGACATTCATCACATAGAACCAATTACGACCAAGTAAAAAATTCTAGTTTAGGGGCACGTCAACTACTTCGATATCGACTGAAACAGTCTTACCCTTCAATGTCATAGTGAAGGATGAAAAGATTCCGTGGGTTTGGAAACCACGTCCATTAAACTCTTTCAAGGTGGTAGGGGACATGGTAAGTTTGGGAGAACTTAGGGCTCTCCAACAAGGTAAAGACATGACACAAGTGGAGGCTCCCTCATCTAATACAACACGATGGACATTCTTTCCACCAACCAAAACTTGAATTTGGAACACTAATTGATGGGATAGCCTTTCCTTAAAGTAATCCATATTAAATGCGATCAGATTCAACTCCTCCAGATCCATAGCTCCAATGGTGGACAACATGGTTCTAAGTTGACTTGGACAGTTTTGTAGAACTTTGACGGCTAACATAGAACAAGGTGCCTACGCCAAATATTCAACAATGTTGTAGTTTTGGGCATCATGGACATTTGGATTAAATGTCACTTTTTGAATTACGCTCTTGGGTAGGTGCAACACTATGTCAGAGGTTGGATTCTCAATTTGAAGAGGATTGGAATATGGAGGAGGAGTGGAAGTGGAGGAGTTGATAGACAACCTTTCCTTTAGTCTAATCACCTGAAGGATTGTCATAAGTGTTTGCTCAAATTGTCACATTAATCATTTTAAACATGTACACCTTAGAGGTGGTCGTGGAAGCATCTTCATGATGGATATGACTTGTGTTTTCCCCTTGCAGAGGGGCAGGATTTTGTACAACCAAATTTTGTTGTTGAACCGATTGGGAGGCACCCTTAATAAATTTAGCAACTTACTCATGATGATGAAAATATTTTGTGTAGTGGTCTTCCTAACAAATCATGCAAGGAAACGTAGGCTTCCTATTCGATGGAGTATTAGTAGTCTTTGGGGTATCTTGCTCATTCAAAGATGTCTTGGATTTACCCTTGTTTTTTGTCTTACCTCTTGGTTGCTGAGATGAAAAGGATTTGACCTCATTCACCTCCGAGGTTCGAGCAAGAGAGGAAGTGGTTTTTGTGTCTGAAACGAAAGTTGGTTCTAGAGTAGGTTTTGTTGGATTGTTCAATGGATGGAGAGCATTAGGGATCATGTTGTAAAGTGTGCCAGATTGGGAGTAGATCGAGTCCAAATAATGCACACGAATGATAGCCTGCTCCTCAGTAACAACATTTCCCATATCAACATCACGGACAATGGGAGGCAAGAGCGACTTTGTAAACCAATCTATGAGTAGTTGGTCCATCATGGAAGAATTGATCAACCGTCTCCACTCATGAATATGATCAGATATGTGGGTGGAAGAAGATTTCTGGAGTGACGTCAAAAGCTTTGTGTCGGTATCACACCATATAGGTAACCAAAATGAATTATAAAAGTTGTGGCAAGAGAGTTAAAGTCGACAAAGTAGTTACATGACAACTCAATGTACCATTTCGTTGTTTCACCTGTAATTGTTTTCTGAAAAAGTCCGAGACAGATGGAATCATGCATCAAATAGTTGGAAGAACACCATAAATGGAAAGTCATACCATGATTGTTAGGATATTCCCTAGGCTTTCCGTCGAATTTTAGGATGTTGGATGGTAATTTGGCAGGGATGGCGGGCTAAAATGAAGCATGCTGGATGGGATTGTTGGTCAAACACGATAGATATGGCATATCTAAAGTAGCCAAGAATGGAAGATGTCGGTTAGCTTGTGGATACTAGTGGTAATCATATCGCATGGGAAAACTGTTAAATTTGGCAGCATCGACAATCATTCTCCAATGAGAGGCCATATGGGCCACCCTAAGGCTAGCCAGGGAGATTTGGAGAATCAACCAGTCTTATGAGGTATTGACAAAAGCGAGGGGGAATGGACAACCTCTGTGAGTCAAAACAAAATTCAAGATGAACGAGATGCTATGTGAGTCTAATGCAAAAGTTAGAGGGAACATAAAACCTCTGTGAGCATAGATAGTCTAGTGCAAAAGTCAGGGGGAACATACAATGATGCAGGAGCAACGTTGGAAATCACACAAAGGCAGGACCACTCAACACGTGAGAGTTCTTCCAGAACTTCAACGTTTGCAGTTGCAGCCAATTTTGAAATCTGCCTTAACTCAGCGCCAGAATTTACCTTTGGATGCACGCTTGAACCAATGCCGAATTTTACCCTTTGAGGTACGTTTTGAAAATCATAAACAGAGCAGGAGTTTCCACTACGGCTCTGGAATGTGACTGAACTAATATAGCGTAGGATGAATTTTAGAGTAGGCAAGTAGCCAGGGGAAACCCTAGAAATATTTTTGAGTTAAGTAGAAGTTTGTACGCCCAGTTGGGTGAGCAGCAATACAGAGAGAAATTAGTTGTAAGAGAACTGCGAGTTAGCAAGAGATATCAGTTTTTGGTAGCCATTTTCGGCACTTGTGAATATAACAAAAGGAAAAATTGATCCAAACGTATGGTGTGTGGACTGTGTGTGTTTTCCTATCATTTCTGTTTTCATGAACAAGTGAACGGAACTGTGCATGTTAGTTTTCCAGTTTCAATTGTTTCTCTTCATTTGAAGCTATGCAAGGTGTGCATCGAGCCAGAGAGGAATGCAAGGAAATTGGGGGGAATTTCTCTGCGATAAATCCTGTAGATCTGATTTATTGAAATCCCTTAGATGCAACCAGATGAAGCTCAGGAGGATTAACACTTTGGGAAAGTGTTATTGAGATCCAGGAACCCATTTCCCAAGATAAGCGAAGGTCGGAACCTTCGAGGACTTAGAAAATATTCTAAGTTAGGGAGATTAGAAGCTCAGGAGGAAGAGCATTGTTGGCCTTCAGATCACGGACGAAGGTCGACAGCCATTTCATTCGAGACAAAT
>JASDQU010014126.1:554-11740 GCA_032191745.1 Picea mariana
AGGGCAGAAGACACTATTGGCTGACATGGAGATATCTTCCTTGGTGAAGTGATTCAATAGTGTAGGGCTGCGGGTGTGGTGTTGTCGGCCGATCCAGCCACTTGACAACCTATGCTAATATCAGGTTCTTTTGACTGCATCTATAAACAATGAAATGAAGCGGAGCCCCCTTTACCCACATTTGTGAGTGAAAGAGGTGTTCCCCTTCCTCTGGTTCTTTTGTTTCGCTTGGTTGGAATTTGGTGGTAGTGATAGTGGCAGTAGATTCATCATCGATAATCTGCTTCCCTCCTTCTGGATTTGAATCAGATTCAGAATCGACCTCTGACTCAGAAGCCTTCATCTTGGCCATGAGTGACTGCTTGGAGCGACATTCTTCAGTGTTGTGCCAAGGTATTTTATGGTATTCACACCATCTTCCCATGTCCTTCTTTGTCTTCTCATTGTCCTTCTTGTGTTGCGGCTTGGACTGGTTGTCCTGAGAGTGTCCATATTTACTCTATCCCTTGCTATGTGGGTTGGGTCCGCATTTTTCTTGCTTCGGTTATGAGGAGTTTGTAGATCCAAACTCTCACCTCTTCTACTTAAATTTATGCTCAATCTTGACAACATATCTATAAGTCGTACCCAATGAGGTGATGTCCAGAAAATCCATTTTTGTTTGAATGTATCTATGAAAACAGACCCTCTTTCACCAATAGTTAATTCATTCATATTTTCTACTATTACATGGAAACATGGACTTGTTGAGATTGTATCTCTTGAGATTCAACAATGTCAAGGAGGAAATTGTTTGCATGCTCCATATTTACATGTTATTTGCATGTGTATCCTCTAAGCACAATCCCAAGGATTATATAGTGGAGAACACATAGGATTTCTTAACAATGAAGCTTTGTATGAAGGGTGGAATACCATAATTGTTTTTCATCGAGATTCATTAGAAATTTTCAAATGGAATTGGCGTTCATACTTATAAACATACTTGTATACATCTTTAGTATGAAGATGTATATACTTGTAAGCACAATGTGTATCAGGGTGTCTATCCTTATAACCACAATTTTATTATGCTAACAAACATACTTTCTAGTATAGATAGAAAAATATCAATAATTAAAAACATAAACATGTGTTTTGCACATAAAAAAAATTTATGAAACATAGGTAATGAATAGAAAATGCTTTTAATATGTGTGGGAATGAAGGATGTCAATTTCACATGCGTAGAGATAAGATGACCTATAAATATATTTAAGTATTCATGCCCTTTAAATTGTGATACTATAATTATATATGTTAGTGCAATGATGCAAACAATCTAGTCAATAGTTCCGACGTTGGTTGCTCAATATGAAAGCGTCTTGATTTATTTTCCAAGGGTTATTTCTACTATAATGCTAATTTACCACTCTTCATGGGTTTTGTGTCAAAATTGTCTTCAATACTTCATTAATTTGCAATGTTTATAAATTATAATGTCCAAATTTGCTATCTTCAAAGAATTTTTTTTTTAAATGTAAAAATTAGTAATATTGTGTCAACAATAACTATCCTTATATTATGTGTATTGTTCTCTCTTTTGTACATAGTTTTTAATAGAATTGAAATCATAAATCTTAAAATGTAGTAGAATTCAGGAGTTGGGAAAGGAAGGATAGTGGGGCATTTTCTATCAAAATGTGAAGAACAATGAACCCTTCTTTGTTGGAAGTAATACTAGACAATATATTCTCCAAATAAATAATTGTTAAAAAAGGATGAAATAAGCACCACATGGTGTATTGTTTCGTTCCCTCTCCAAAATAGTTATGGATATTTCATAGAATTGTTTATCGTGTATTGAATTTTTATTTGAGGTAGTTAAATATGCTCATAATGATATATTTTCTTTCATGAGTCAAATCTCTTTTATTGCTATTGCTATCGTCAAAATTGATCATTTTTTAATTCCTATTGCTTCAAGAATGTGGTATAAGGTATGATTTGTTCTTTCCAATGCATGTATCTCAAAAACCTTTTCCAACATTCGCACCTTCGACATCTCGACGTTTGCACCTCGCTCTCGTGCAAACCTCTCTTTAAATTGTCATGCCATGCACCCATGGATATCCATCCATTCATATGACTTTTTAAATTTGAACTTAGGCTATAGTGATCTATGAAGATGTGTACTATGCATGTTAATATGTTGCACTTGTTATGTTAGTGATGAGTTCACCTTGACTATTCTATTAATTTGGGTTGACTTTAAAAAATTTGTAAAAAACTTAATGTGTAACATAACAAACTCAAAATTTTATTTTTTAATATGTAAAAAAAACTGAATTTTCTTACATTTCATTGGCTGATAACTTTATAGTGTTATTGCAGCCTTCACGTATTTCGAGGTTTCAATCACTTATTTCAAGGTTTTCAATAATAGAATATAATACTCAGACTGTGGGGTATAGGAGGCAGACTGTAAAGTATAGGAAGCAGTACGATGGCAAATGATCTTATCGGAGCTACTTTCGCAGTATAAATATTTAAAATATTTCAGATAAAATAAAATGGAGAGATCCACGATGAGCGGGCCTTCCCACAAGGACAGTCGGAGATTCCACGTGGCAAAGCACATTCACCTTTAGAACGGTGTTGCCGCGAAACTGAGAAACGAGCACCGGCGGGATACATATCGCCGGAGACAATCGAAACTGTTGTACTATTCAGATGCTATTATTTGCACTCATTCTAATTTTAATGACACAACCCATCTACGTAAAAAAAATTGATTATATTTGGTTTTAAATCAAAAACCCGCTACAATTCTAATGGTCATCAAGGTTAAAATTTCTTAGGAAATCACTTAATTTGTTTTTTTTTTTAATTAGTTCAATTTTATACTCAGTACGTTCAACGGGTATAAGAGGCAGTACGCGCAGCCTCGCTGCCTTGTTAAGTTATGGATTATATAATTGTTCTCTTAATATATTGTTTTTTGAGTATATATTTGAGTGTTTGCAGAATTGATACTAATTTGTATTAATAATTTATATTTGTTAGTGTTAAAATTTTATATAAAATTGATGATGTTGATATCAATTTAGTGTTAAAAGGAGATCCTCATTTTAGGATGTTAGGTAATGATCTCAAACTTATAGGATTTCATAATGAGAAAATAGAAATTAAGGTGTTTTTTTAATTGGAGATGACTTAACATTTTTTTAGTATTTTAAATTTTAGCACTTTATAAAATAGAGTAATGTAGAAGTCTTTTTCCTACCCCTTTGACGTATATACATTATTAAAGTAGTAATACATTAATAAAGTATTAATCCCTTCTTAGATTATATCAGTATAATAGTTGGAGGTTCATTGTTGTAAATCAACTTGAGTCTTGATGAAGTTAGTTGGAAGAAGTTCCCACAACTGCAGAGGCAAAAAGGGTCACGTCTATTGTAACCCTTCTCCTCGCTATAAAACAATGCTAAAGGAAGGAAATAGAGGGGGCTTTGTTCGTACGAGTCTTTGTTCTAAGTATAGCCAATATATATAGTTGTTGAACCTGGTGAAGGATCCAATTGTAATAACATTGTGCATTTTCATGTTGCATATGCCTTCCTTTTTCCCATTATGTCTTTTTTGTCAAAACTACGATTGGTTGGAATGAGGGCAATAATATAGGTTTAGCTTACACCGGACCGGGGCCATATTCAAGAGCAATGGGGCGTTGTCTGATTGTTAGAGCTGGGCACTTCATTGATATATTACGTATAAGAGACTAATAAATCAAATCAAAATTGGGCTTCCCCTTATTCCAATTATAAAAAAAGTTTGGTAAAGAACTAATTGTAATACATTAAAAATACATTATACACTAATAAAGTATTAATAAATTAAAAATACATCATTACATTAATATAATGTATAAATTAAAGTATTAATACATTAATGTATAAGGTAACATATTAAAGTACTAATACATTAATAATTAATAATGTAATTTATTAATTAATTAATGCATTGTTAAAATATTAATATACTATAATGTAATTTATTAATACATTGTTAAAGTATTAATATACTGTAATGCAAAAAATAATACATTATTAAAATAATAAGTAACTTCTATATTTATTAATATTATTAATACACTGAAACATTAATATTAATATTAAAAAAATTGATATTAAAACATCAATATTAAAATATTAATACATTAAAAAATAATTAATATTTTAATAATACATTATTAAAGTATTAATACATTAAAAAATAATTAATACTTTAATAATACATTATTAAAGTATTAATACATTAAAAAATAATTAATACTTTAATAATACATTATTAAAGTATTAATATCTTAATAAATACATTATTAAAGTATTTATATCTTAATAAATACATTTTTAAAGTATTTGTACCTTAATAAATACATTATTAAAGTAATAATACATTATTAAAGTATTAATATATTAATACATTAATTGACAATGACCATGCTTGCCTATGTTTGACTGTGACCATGGTTTCTTATGGTTCACCATGACCATGGTTAACTTTTGTAGACCTTGGTTGACTTTGGGAAGGAAAGGTTCACTATGGTTGACCTTGGTTGACCATGACCATGGTTAATTGTGGTTGACATTGGATTACCATAATCATGTTTAACTATGGTTGATCATGACCATGGTTAACTTTCGTTGACCTTCATTATGGTTGAGTGTGGTTGACCATGGTTAACCATGTTTGACAATTGTTGTCCATAGATGACCACAAGTGGTGATGACTATGACTATGGATGACATTAATACATTAAAACATTATTAAGTTATACATTTAAACATTAATATTGTATTTATTAATATTATTAATACACTAAAACATTAATATTAAAACATCCATATTAAAGTATTAATACATTAAAACATTAATAAAGTACTACTACATTAATAAACAAATAATAAATTAATAAACACATTATTAAAGTAGTAATACCTTAATAAACACATTATTAAAGTAATAATACATTATTAAAGTATTAATACATTAATTGATAATGACCATGTTTGACTATTGTTGACCAGGACTATGGTTAACTTTGTTAGACCTTGGTTGACTTTGGGAAGGAAAGGTTAACTATGGTTGACATGGTTAATTATGGTTGACCATGACCATGGTTAACTTCCCTAGACCTTCACTATGGTTGATCCTGGTTGAGCATGACCATGATTAACTTTGGTTGACCATGGTTGACAATTGATCCAAAAAGGATCCAGAGAAGGAAAAGAACAACTCAAAACTCACAGAGGCAACTCAGGACGCTCAGAATGGCTCCAGCAAACAGAGAAACGGAAAAAATTCAAAGTTCCCAAAACTTAGTGAAAATGGCATGATAGCGAAGAGCATGTCGCAATGTTTCTAACGGTGCAAACGGCTTGTCAAACAGAGTTACGAATTGAAAGATATTTGTGGTCAAAGTTTGGTCAACCTAGCCCAGTCCACAGGGGATGAGTCAACATCCGTACTACTGACGTCAGCATCCATAAAAAACATGTGGTAGGAGAAAGGAAGTGACACGTGGCATGTTGAGGTCAGCATGATGACATGGCAGCACCAGAGGCTGCCACGTGTCACCCAGTTTTGACGTTTTTGGATCGATCCATGTACCAAATGGATCATGCCACGTGGCAGTTCGTACAGTCCATATGGATGACATGGCGTGCTGACTTGGCAAGTGGTAGGGTGGACCAGTGAGAGACCACCACGTGGCCCAATCATAGGTTGCCACCTAGCAAGCGGGAAATGCCCAAGGACAGCTCGTGAACAAATATTTGAAAAAAAGAGGTTTGGCAGGTCCGCTAAATCTGGCGGACCATGCCAAACCTATCCACTGATATATCATTTGGATATGGTTCTAGTAACACCTCTAAAATTGGCGGAACATATATATATATATATATATATATATATATATACAAGGCCCCAAAGGAGAGTCCACGGGGTTTTGACCCCAGGACCTCTGCCCACAACCAACACCTTAACATATCCACCCTAACCAACATGTCGCAGGTGTCACATTATAACCAACGCCCAAATCATTTCTTAAATGATGCATCCGCCCAGCCACAAGGAGGGAGGCGCACGAACCGTACGACCATCTGGGCACACATTTCGATGCAAAGTATAATCATAATTGCATGTTGCAGAGGACACAAAAACCGAGACAAAATTCTTCTTGGGCCTGGGAGTGCCAAAGTCGGATCGAGGCATGGAGACAGTCATTTTTGGGTAATTCGACGCCACGAATTCAGTGGTGTTGTCTGTTTTTTGATCTGAGCATTATTTATGCAGCTTGATTTCAGAATGAGGTATACTTATGTATTTTGCCAAAAAAATTTGTTGAGTTAATGAAAGAGCCTACCCATTTGAGAGCAGGACCCAGAGACGTATTCCACTAGGGACGAACTCCATTATCAAGTTTTTATGTTCAGATCTGATGCTTATGTCTCTTCATTTTTTATTTTTTCCTTCTTTAATGGTGCACTTTAATTTATGCTCATTTAATGCAATTCTTTATAAGTCACGATGAAAAGATCTTGGTGTTGGACAACTAAGAGGGGGGTGAATCAGTTGTTACCGTGCTTAAACAATTTTGCTTGTGTTAACCTCTTTACAATTCACCTCATGACAATCACAACAATGCAGGGAAGTAAGCATTAAATCATTCAACATCAATCACACACATTAAATACACAGAGACAGGTCTTTCCTGAGGAAACCCATAAAGGGTAAAAACCTCTTCTTCTTTATATGATAAGTAATCTTTACATTATGTACATTATCATACTTATGAGCTCCAATCTCATTGTGAGGCTACAACCTTTGTTTTGCAAGCTGCAACTTGTTGAGAGCACCAACTCTCTATTTTCTCTAGCACCTACTAGAAGGAAGCACCAACTCCCTAGTTTCTCTAGCACCCATTAGAAGGAAGCACCAACTCCCTAGTTGTTCCAGCATCAACTGGATGAAAGCACCAACTTCCAATCACACAGGCTCCAACTTGTATAACATAGAACACTTGTTCTCCCTTGCACCACCCTGGTTTCTCTGGCTGCAACCAGATGGAAGCTACAAATCCCTCTGTTCAAGCACCCACTTGAACCTCTAAGGACAACAGTCCTCCCTAGCACCTCCCTACCACCCTGATTATAAATCTTTGCTACTGAAACTTATTACAGTGATATAATTTTCATCAATGGCTTACCAGTCTCATCATTGTTCTGTTACACTGCCCTACTATACCTACATCAGTGTCTTCCTGCTTGTATCCTCTTGAGATTTCTGATCTTCTGCTTTGTCTCTGCATCACCACCTCAGCTTTCTCTTCCTCTCACAGATATGCATCTCTGTTCTTTTCTTCTTCTATTCTTCATCTCTTGCACATCATGCTTCTACACGCATGGATCACTCCCCAACAACACCATGTACTCTATGCACTGCGCCACATATATACCCTTCTAGTCCTATACCCAGATGACTTCTCTCTGCATGCCCAAAAGGTTCTCCTAGAGCACTCCATCTCTTCTTTGTTGTGCATAACACATCATGCCAACACCTGTCATGATCATCACAACAACTCTTCATCTTCCCTAGCGGTTCTGCTCATGCGTTCATCATCGATGTGCATTATTCAAAGATTGCTTAGCCTCTCTGGCAGTCAAGACTCTTCGTCTTCTCTATCACAGTCGAGCTCATCCTCTTTGTCACAGTTACAGGATAAAACCCTTTTCCATCTATTAATCGTCTCTACGAACAGTGTTCATTCCTCTGGCAATTACCTTAGGACTCTTCATCTCCTCTGGCGATCACTCTACAGCTACTCCAGTTGACAGGCCGAAACCATCAGTGATCTCTAGCCGTTACAGTCCGAACCTCTGTAGCCTTATGCCTTTGGCACCTTTCACCCTTCCTTTCACATGTGGCCTCAGGCGGTGACCAATTTCCTATTCAGAAGGCGCTTTCATGACTCGCGTTTCGGGGATCTGGGGATGAGGCATCTCGACTTTCCAAGTCGCAATCTCCGAAATGGAGCGTAGCTGCATGTTGGCTCCTCCCTTAAACCTTCGACAATGTGACCTTGGTTGTGACCACGGGCCTAATCAAAAAGGTATTTTGTGATATCGCATATTGCGAATTCCTGTTGCGAGGCATCTTGACTCTCCAAGTCGCGATCTCTGAAACCCCGAAAAGGAGCTTAGCTAGACTGGCTCCTTTCCTTCTCGTGATCATCGGCTGTGACCAAACACTTATTGATAAAGAGCTTTCACGACTCATGATTTCGGGAATCCTATGGTGAGACTTCACAACTCTCCATATCACGATCTCCGAAATGGAGCTTAGCTATTAGCGCCTTCCTCCAACTCTCTACGATGTGACCAAAACCTATGACCACTCGCTAATCATTTGAGCGCTTT
Source organism: Picea mariana (assembly GCA_032191745.1). Classification (NCBI taxonomy): domain Eukaryota; kingdom Viridiplantae; phylum Streptophyta; class Pinopsida; order Pinales; family Pinaceae; genus Picea; species Picea mariana. Next base: position 9,017 of record JASDQU010014126.1, read on the forward strand.
GCTAATCATATATCCAACAATCAACATGTTGTCCAAAATATACTGAAGACAACTGTCATCAACAATAGATAAAATAAAAACTCAAAAACCATATTTCCCACTACGATATGCAATCTTTCCTTGATTGTTGTTGTCACCCTTCGATTTTCCTGAATTTGCCTTTGGCTACGCTGAGCCTCTAGGCCTAATATCATTGATCACGTGGGAACAAACGTCCCTCAAATGCATCCAGGAAGACACAAATTTGTCAGAGCCATTGGAGGGTAGGAAGGGGCAGCAGTGGCTTTTCCTTTGTCAAGGGCATGATTGGCCTCGGTTTTCAACCTTTTGCTAGCATGAGAGGGCTGCACTGGTGAGTGAGTAGGAGCAGCTTGGACAATGGGGTTAATAGGCGGGGGAGAAAGTAGGGATAAATTGGGCTAGCCACGATGTTGGGAGACTGTCGAGTGGACAATCTCTTGCCATTTATCATTTTCAGAAACCTCGGGTTGCAATGAGACGTGAGGAGGCACGAGGATGCCAGGGGATTGCGGAACTTGGAAAGGAGGCCTTTCAGGCCTAATTTATACCACCCCTTGCCCAATCCAATTGAAAAATCCAGCCTAAAACAACTAGCCAAGATCTTGTGAGTCAGCATCAAAATATATGGAGAACCTTGCCCTTCCTAGGCCTCTATTCTAGTTACATCTCCCTCGGTTTGCTTGGCCATGACTACCTCGGCTGAAAAAACTCATTTCTGCATGCATGATTGATTAGCAAATAGTCTTTTAAATAACCATACATGACAACTCTTAAAAATATGAAATAGATTTTGGCTCAGCAATGTATCAGACTCATGCAATCCAATCCATACAAATTGTTTAACTGTTAATCAATGAGCAGGGGGTGAATAAAGGGTCATGGGATCTGTGAGGGGTTTGTGTTGAGCGAAAACATGATATGATGAGGGGGAGAAAATACGATTATTGCTCAAAGACAAAAACAATCAACAACAAAACAAAGAAAACATCATTGTAATTCAACCAAGATACTGCTACTGCCAACTGCTTCAACACATAATTTTTCTTGAGTGTAACCAATTTTAGAACAGGGAGTAAAAAATGAATGTGGGAAGGCAATGGGGTTATAATTAGTGAAAAGCGAAATAATGGTGGGGAATGAGAGTGGGTATTGTTCATAAAATTAATTAAGTAATCCATGTAACCAGTCTGAAAAAAGAAATACACCAACCAAATGACCATTGTGATCCAAACCAACTACTGTGTATTAACTAGTTCATTGTTCATAACCAAAATATTTACTCAGTGTCAATAGTCAAAAAAATTATACATTCCACAACAATCTGTAGGGGAGCTATGTTTTCTCCCATTTATCCATAAGCAATTTCCAAGTAAATACACAGTCAGTTATTTTCACTTTGCTCATCAAATGCAGGCATGAAAATCATGCTCAATTCTATCCTTACATTTGTTTAATAATTAAACTGCAATGTGGTCATACTGTCATGGCACTCGTGCCTGTCACTTTTTTAGAATGCATGAAATTCATTTAACATACCCAATGGACAGTCAACACAATGATCCATATTCATCTTGCAAAGATCCTGGTTTGTCATTTAACACCCAAATAACCAATCACCATCTAAACTCACACTAATATGGGAAATATACAAGCATTCGACAAAACGCAAATTCATTCATGTGACTGTATAGGTCTAACTTTTCTTTGACTCTAAACATTTTAAATTCTGAGTTATCCATCCAACACAATGAGGCAGCAACAACATATCTGACTTCATAATACAAACAATTGAATTGCAACCAAGCCATGTTTAAAACTCTGTGACTATCTCTGAGTGTGCAACCCAAAAAATATCCATATCATACATAGTGGGCAGCCATACCTCAAACACCATGATGCAACATTCCCATTTTACAATTCTAAACACACAGCCACAGTATCGCTAACTCAACCCATCGTGTCGAGCTATCAATCTAATACAATATTGCTCAAATTAATCAAACTGCAATCAAAACCATGTTGTGTAAAACTCGGGCTCATCCTTGATGATGCAATCAAATAACCATAATGCATACAATGGATGGAATTTCCATAGTCATCCCGATTGCAATAACTATTTGGCCAAAAAAAAACTCATAGTTACAGTGACCATTTATTTGTGGCGTAGGAACACTACCCATACAAATGCATTATGCGTGCACATCATTAAACAGTTGTAACTAATGCCGAGTTCAACATCCCAATAATCTTCAATGCAAAAGGCAGTGATTGTGTATCAACCCCAATCTTCGATCAACCAATTCAATGTTGAGCCTATTACTTGGACTGTCACAATAATCAACAACCCGACCTGACATGTTGTGGAAACCACACATACCCACGCATTGACATGAAGCGACGTTGTGACTTACTCAACCAAGAAAAGTGTTGGGTTATCAATTCATTTAAACACAAGGAGAGTGACTGTGTATTTAATTTGTCAATTAACCATACAGAGCTTATCCATAATGATAACCAATGCAGTGACTAGATACCAAAACCGACAGGATTGTCACACAATCAACTGGGTGAGCCTATAATCAATCCTATCGACAATTAATAATAACCAATAGTAAACTTGACAAGCCACGATGGTCTTCTCTATCAACCCTCAGACTTGAGGAGTTAAGGGTTTGCTCTTGGCCAATATAGGGAGACTAGAGC
>JASDQU010014126.1:18187-29565 GCA_032191745.1 Picea mariana
AGGTACCCAGTTGAAAACCCATTCAAGGTGGACTGAAAAAATAATCCCAACCCTTAAGAAATTCTCCAACTTCTTTTGAAAGGTTGCTTTAAGTGCAGGGAACAAGCTTTTGTTTCTACAAAACTAGTTTTATGCTTTTCTTGATGGAAATAGCATTATGTAGGAACCAGGATCAAAACCATGAAGATCCTCACAAGACCAAGCATAAACTTGTTGAAATCCATCAAGTAGCTTGGCAAACTTCATTACTTCTTTGTCAAAACATTTGGCACCGATCTCGTCGTTCGCTGAAGATTCGAGTGCCCCAGTGTTCAAAGAGATGGTTTCACCCACCTTCATTTGTAACTCCTCTTCTTTCTGTTTTTATTTTTTTCCTACATCACTCGATGAAAATGAACTCTCAAGAGGAGTCAAGCCCTCAGGAATCTTATTGTTTTCTACGGATATAATCTCCTCAGGCTTAAGAGGTTCATCTTAAATGGAAGCACAAATGCTCTTATTGTTAGGGAGGGCCTGCCAAGATTCTACATTGTCAGGGATGTATGGACAATGAAGAGATTGAAAACAACAATCAGGCCTGTGAGGCAAAAGTTGTTGATTAGGAGAAGTTGCAAGGACAGCTAACTGACCAGCGATTGAATTCCACTCCCTCTTAACATGAGTGATGTTGAAATATAGAAGGTTCGAGATAAGTGTCCAAATAGTTTGGGAGTATCGTTCCATCATCTTGTTTCTAGGAGAGCACATTGTACATATCAAGTTCACCACAAGCTCAGAATCTCCAAAAACTGAAAGGTGACCACAACCAAGATTAAGGGCGTTTTCAATGCCTAATAATAAAGCTTTGAACTTAGTGACATTGTTTGTACAAGAAAACTCTAACCTGTAACACAGATTATGAATTTTTCCTGCAGGGGAAACCAAGATAATGCTAGCCCCATTACCTTCATTAGAGCGTGAAACATCAAAGTGCATATGCCACATATCATCATCTAAATCGTTTCTTTCCAAAGGAACATTATCCTCTTCAGAAAACATGGAATATAATCCTAGGTCCTCTTCGATATAGTTTACGCTAGATTGTGGAACACTCTCTATGTAGGGTGAAATTCTTCCCTCTCTAAGGACTATATTGTTCTTACCATTCCGAGGAACGGATAAATGTGTCCCATCAAGTGAGAGGTATCCACCTATTAAGTCTTTCCAATCTCTTCCTAAAATGATTGAATAATTGATTACAGGCATATCAATTACCTAAATGTTGAGGGTTGTCCTTATCTCAAGATGAGCGCATAAAACCAAGGTTACATCCTTAATCTCGCCTATGGTTGTTTGCTGTAGACTATTATAGGAGAGCATGCTTCCGGTGTTTTCATTTGTACAAGACAAGCCTAGATCTTCCATAATAATCTTCGACATCGCACTTGGGCCCGAACCACCATCAATGAGGCAACAATGGGCAATTTTATCCATACTCTTTAAAGAAATATAAAAAGGGGGATTTTTTACAGGGTATCTAAAGTTATGTACACCTACTTTATTTACAAAAGAATCCTCTTTGTTTACCTCTTCGGAAAGATTGGCTACAACAGAAGCTTTTCCTTCCATGAATTGTTTCATATGCATCTATTGTTCAGGGACGACAACCATGTCTAGAAGGGTTGCATCTGCTTTGATGTTGGCCAACTGATTCAAGATATTATATTTGGAAGAGGGGAGAGGGGAAGTAATTCCTTGACTCTCAAGAACTTTAGAAACCTGGACAGTAGCAGCGAGCGAGGATGAGCTCGGGGTAAAAGAACTGCAGGGAGGATCAAATTTTCCCTTGGGAGTATAGGCTTGGTTCCTAGTGTTGATGACCATGACATCTCCTAGCTCTGCGAAATCTAGGACAACGATAGTATCTCCTGGTCTTTTACCAAAGATCTTATCTCTGGCACTCTTCTTTACCTCACATGTGGTTTCTTCGTGGTGTTCCTCACAAAAGTTGCACCAACTTCGAGGCAGGATAGCTTTAGGCTAAAAATTGTTTTCAACCAGATTTCTAAAGGGAGGCGCGGAAGAGGATGAAGCTCCAGGAGTGAGAGGAGAGACAGTTCCTTTTCACTCATACGCGCTATCATACGGTTGTCCATATATTGCACTAGTTGTAACAGGGCAGACATGTCTATCTGTCTAACTGATTCTCCCTGGGGAAGGCCAGTTCTTTCAAGATGTTCTTCATACTCTGAACAAGCATGCAGAGCAAAACCGAGATTATCAATGGATTTTTCCTTGAGCCTATGACAGTAGGGGGAAGGCAATGCATTGTAGTAATGCATGAAAGCGGCTTGGTTATGAGGGTGAATGAGTTCGGGAATTTGATTGTGTAACTTGGTGAAATGCAAGTTGAAGGACTTGATGGTCTCACCATCCTTATAGGTAACGTTATTATACTCTCGTAACTTCTTGGCTGGGCTTTTAGATTGCCCATAGGTGGATCTGAACCAATAGATTAACTCCTCCCAAGTAGACAAAATCTTAGGAGGAAGGTCAAAGAAGTCATTCGCAGCCTTTCCTTCCAAGGAATTGACGAATAAGCGCATGCAAGTATCATTGTCGTTGGCCCCTATGTTTTGTCGTTGGCCCCTGTGTTATGATAAGCATTAGAAAATGCCACCAGGTGTTTGTTTGTATTGACAGTGTTATTTCTTGAAAACCTAGGAAGGTGCTCCTTAAATTTTGGAAGTGGACGAGTAGCAGGTGCTAGGTTAAGAGGAGAGGACACATGCCATGGTGTGGTTGTGGCTTCTTCTTCAAACTGAAAAAGCCCATACTTTTTAATGACTTTCGTGGGATTTGTGGTAGATTGGACAGGGATATGGTGGCTATATAAGCTACCAATCACCTATGACAATGAATATTGGGAAGATGCAGCACTTCCTGTGCCACCAGAGCCACCACTAGATGCCATCCTGTGGATAATAGATGAGGGAAAGAAAGATGAACTGGACGAATCAGATAAAGTTCTCCTTAGAGCACTTTGTTGGGAAGATAACACAACGTTTATTCTTCCTATTTCAACAATAAGATTGAGCTCACCATGGTTAACCATGGTCAACCACGCTCAACCATCATCATGGTCAACCGAGGTCAACCATAATGAAGGTCAACAAAAGTTAACCATGGTCATGATCAACCATAGTTAAACATGATTATGGTAATCCAATGTCAACCACAATTAACCATGGTCATGGTCAACCAAGGTCAACCATGTCAACCATAGTGAACCTTTCATTCCCAAAGTCAACCAAGGTCTACAAAAGTTAACCATGGTCATGGTGAACCATAAAAAACCATGGTCACAGTCAAACATAGGCAAGTATGGTCATTGTCAATTAATGTCTTAATATATTAATACTTTAATAATGTTTTAATATATTAATACTTTAATAATGTATTATCAATGTATTACTACTTTAATAATGTATTTATTAAGGTACAAATACTTTAAAAATGTATTTATTAAGATATAAATACTTTAATAATGTATTTTTTAATGTACTAATACTTTAATAATGTATTATTAAAGTATGAATTATGTTTTAATGTATTAATACTTTAATAATGTATTATTAAAGTATTAATTATTTTTTAATGTATGAATACTTTAATAATGTATTATTAAAATATTAATTATTTTTTAATGTATGAATACTTTAATAATGTATTATTAAAGTATTAATTATTTTTTAATGTATGAATACTTTAATAATGTATTATTAAAATATTAATTATTTTTTAATGTATTAATATTTTAATATTGATGTTTTAATATCCATTTTTTTAATATTAATATTAATGTTTCAGTGTATTAATAATATTAATAAATATACAATTAATATTGTAGAAGTTACTTATTATTTTAATAATGTATTATTTTTTGCATTACAGTATATTAATACTTTAACAATGTATTAATAAATTACATTATAGTATATTAATATTTTAACAATGCATTAATTAATTAATAAATTACATTATTATAAATTACATTATAGTATATTAATATTTTAACAATGCATTAATTAATTAATAAATTACATTATTAATTATTAATGTATTAGTACTTTAATATGTTACTTTATACATTAATGTATTAATACTTTAATTTATACATTATATTAATGTAATGATGTATTTTTAATTTATTAATACTTTATTAGTGTATATGTATTTTTAATGTATTACAATTAGTTCTTTACCAAACTTCTTTTATAATTGGAATAAGGGGAAGCCCAATTTTGATTTGATTTATTAGTCTCTTATACGTAATATATTAATGAAGTGTCCAACTCTAACAATCAAACAATGCCCCGTTGCCCTTGAATACGGCCCCGGTCCGGCGTAAGCTAAATCTATATTATTGCCCTCATTCCAACCAATCGTAGTTTTGACAAAAAAGACATAATGGGAAAAAGGAAGGTGTATGCAACATGAAAATGCACAATGTTATTACAATTGGATCCTTCACCAAGTTCAACAACTATATATACTGGCTATACTTAGAACAAAAACTCGTACGAACAAAGCCCCCTCTATTTCCTTCCTTTAGCATTGTTTTATAGTGAGGAGAAGGGTTACAATAGACGTGACCCTTTTTGCCTCTGCGGTTGTGGGAACTTCTTCCAACTAACTTCATCAAGACTCAAGCTGATTTACAACAATGAACCTCCAACTATTATACTAATATGATCTAAGAAGGGATTAATACTTTATTAATGTATTACTACTTTAATAATGTATATACACCAAAGGGGTAGGAAAAAGACTTCTACATTGCTTTATTTTATAAAATGCTAAAATTTGAAATACTAAAAAAATGTTAAATCATCTCCAATTAAAAAAACACCTTAATTTCTATTTTCTCATTCTCAGATCCTATAAGTTTGAGATCATTACCTATCATCCTAAAATGAAGGTCCCCTTTTAACTTTCAATGATAAAAATTCAGCTCACTAATATTTTAATTTCATACATAATTTCAAAAAAGAGATAAACTTGGCTAACTTGACTTCTATGCAAATAGTTGATCGTGGCCAGTGACCACGACCACACACTCAAGTAGATATCAATGACACAATAAGCTTGATGTGGATGACACACTAAATTGATATCAACATCAATTTTATACAAATATAAATTATTAATACAAATTAGTATCAATTCTGCAAACACTCAAATATATACTCAAAAAACAATATATTAAGAGAACAATTATATAATCCATAACTTAATAACAAGTGCAACATATTAACATGCATAGTACACATCTTCATAGATCACTATAGCCTAAGTTCAAATTTAAAAAGTCATATGAATGGATGGATATCCATGGGCGCATGGCATGACAGTTTAAAGAGAGGTTTGCACGAGAGCGAGGTGCAAACGTCGAGATGTCGAAGGTGCGAACGTTGGAAAAGGTTTTTGAGATACATGCATTGGAAAGAACAAATCATACCTTATACCACATTCTTGAAGCAATAGGAATTAAAAAATGATCAATTTTCACGATAGCAATAGCAATAAAGGAGATTTGACTCATGAAAGAAAATATATCATTATGAGCATATTTTACTACCTCAAATAAAAATTCAATACACGATAAACAATTCTATGAAATATCCATAACTATTTTGGAGAGGGAACGAAACAATACACCATGTGGTGCTTATTTCATCCCTTTTTAACAATTATTTATTTGGAGAATATATTTTCTAGTATTACTTCCAACAAAGAAGGGTTCATTGTTCTTCACCTTTTGATAGAAAATGCCCCACTATCCTTCCTTTCCTAACTCCTGAATTCTACTAGAAGTGTTACATTTTAAGATTTATGATTTCAATTCTATTAAAAATTATGTACAAAAGAGAGAACAATACACATAATGTAAGGATAGTTATTGTTTACACAATATTACTAATTTTTACATTTAAAAAAAAAATCTTTGAAGATAGCAAATTTGGACATTATAATTTATAAACATTGCAAATTAATGAAGTATTGAAGATAATTTTGACACAAAACCCATGAAGAGTGGTAAATTAGCATTATAGTAGAAATAACCCTTGGAAAATAAATCAAAACGCTTTCATATTGAGCAACCAATGTCGGAACTATTGACTAGATTGTTTGCATCATTGCACTAACATATATAATTGTAGTATCACAATTTAAAGGGCATGAATACTTAAATATATTTATAGGTCATCTTATCTCTACGCATGTGAAATTGACATCCTTCATTCCCAATCATATTAAAAGCATTTTCTATTCATTATCTATGTTTCATAAAAAAAAATTATGTGCAAAACACATGTTTATGTTTTTAATTATTGATATTTTTCTATCTATACTAGAAAGTATGTTTGTTAGCATAATAAAATTGTGGTTATAAGGATAGGCACCCTGATACACATTGTGCTTACAAGTATATACATCTTCATACTAAAGATGTATACAAGTATGTTTATAACTATGAACGCCAATTCCATTTGAAAATTTCTAATGAATCTCGATAAAAAACAATTATGGTATTCCACCCTTCATACAAAGCTTCATTGTTAAGAACTCCTATGTATTCTCCACTATATAATCCTTGGGATTGTGCTTAGAGGATACACATGCAAATAACATGTAAATATGGAGCATGCAAACAATTTCCTCCTTGACATTGTTGAATCTCAAGAGATACAATCTCAACAAGTCCATGTTTCCATGTAATAGTAGAAAATATGAATGAATTAACTATTGGTGAAAGAGGGTCTGTTTGATAGCTTTTAAGTAAAATTATGATATTCTTATTACATTACCTATAGGGAATTTTCAAAAGCTATTACAATCAAAGAATCAATGCTTGCTAAAAAGACTTATCATAAAAGTTGTAGAATATAAAGATTACTACAATCATACGACAATACTTCTAGTCTAGGTCAAATAAACTAACTGGTCCAAGGAAATTTTCAAATCCATATGATTAGAATAAAAAAGAAACAAAAGTAGCTACCCATTCAAGTATTATCATAACTCCATGGGATATCATCACACCGCTCCAAATTTCCACAAACCAATGACTTTTTTATATGAATTATAATATTAGATCAACATCATTAACAAATTATGAAACAACGATTGTCATATGCAAATATACACGTTCTTGTTTAAAAAATTAACTACAATATCATAAAATAATGAAATAAAATCTTTGTATTAAAATAAGAATTGATATAACATTTGAAGTGTGAGTTTTGTTTATACCAATAATCCCTTAAGTCCAACTATTCGATAAGGAGAAAAATAGGAACATGATCTACTCCAAAATTTCAAAGCCTTATTTTATTTGCCTACACTACAAAATAATAATGTGTTTTCCTTCACTACAAAATAATTAATATCTAGTTTTCCCTCTATGTTGTTGAATGTGGTGACTTAATATACAATGGATGCATAAACACTAAAATTAAATTATGCTTGGATTTCAAACAATTCTTTATATCAGACAATAATGCAAAGGCAAAGACCAAGATTAAACACGAGTTAGAATGATCACAATTTGATAATGTATTTATTCCATTCAAAGGAAGAACTTCACTAACATTGTGTTGATCTCTTTTCCTATTAGGGAAAAGAGTCAATCTCCTAGAGAATTCTTAAAGAAATTATTAAGATCCCCTATATATTTTTATAGAGGTGGTACTCCTCTTTCTCATTCATATTTTTAGTATATTTGTTCAAACAATAAATTTAAGCATTCATAACATCTACACCACCAAGTGGTAAAATGACTAAAAAATAACACATAAATTATAATAGAAAAAAATAAAAATTCTTGCAATAAACTAGATAACTACATCCATTCCATCACATACATCCATTTGAGAAAATAAGGGAAATTGATTTGAAGCAAAACTGATAAGAACGAAAATAGATTGGTGGTCCAATAATCGAGCTTTAAATGATTTCATTCATTTAATTTCATAAGATGCATGGGATAAAAACACTTGATATATCGTGCTTATATAAAAGTAAGAAATAACAAAAGATATGATGATCCAGGTGGATATTGGTGGCCACCCACCTATTCCAACTGGATCCTCTTGACAATTTTTAGTTCATCATGTTATTTTGTACTTCTTTGTAATTCTGGGTTCTACACTTCCGAGGTTGTCTAAAGCCCTAAACATCTTCCAAGTGGATACTGGTGGCCTCCCACCTAATCCAACTAGCTTATTTTGTATGTTTTCATGTCATCACATCTTTCTGTACTTCCAGGGCCATTTTAGGGCCCTAAACAATGTTTTTTTGGCTCGCAACAATGAAACTATAAACAAAGTCAAAGTTTGATGATGTAATGTGTAGCTCTCGAAAATACCTTTCCAACGAGCTATCACACACCTAAAACAAAGGTCGTATGTAAAAGTTACGACCTCAGGAAGTTGAGGTACCAACTTAACCATAGGGGGCCCACATAAATTTTGGTGTTGCATCTCCTAGAGTTAGGTTTTTGGATGTCTAGGGTTTTGGAATTCACGATTAATTCTAAAAATGATTATGGAGCCTCATTGTAATCATTCTCCTCAGATGGATGCACGTAGCAGCCACATCTCTTCTCAGAGATAGCTACCATCATTCAAGCAAGTGTTTTAGTTCTACAGTTTGACAATTTCAACCTATTTCATTTATTCAATAGAAGATATCGTTCATTGGATATCTATGTTTTTCTTCATATCTCTGTGTTTCTTGTATTCAGTCTATTAATCGGTTCATTCTGATCCTAAATCTGGATCAGTGGTATCAAAGCGATCTACTCTTCATTTATTTTTCTTTGTGCATGTCCCCTACAAGATATGGGTACAAGAAGTTGGGACTCGAACCAATCAAGCCATTACAAGATTGGTTGTGCCAAGCCTGACAAAAACCCATTGGGGGCAAAAAGAAAGATGATGGAGCAGGAGATCCTTTTAAAATGTTGCTCGACGAAGCCCTTGCGTGACAAAGGAATGAAATGATGAACAACTTTGTGCATATCCTTTGGTGACTGCCCACAGGAGAAGCATCTTCATCAAGCGACCATGCAACCCCCTTCAAGGTACAAGTAAATTTTGATATTCCATTATTTGAAGGAGTGATAGACACAGATGTTGTAGATAAATGGTTGAATCTACTCGAAGGGTATTTTTCGGTCCACAATTTTTCCGATATGGAAAAGATTACTTTTGCACTCCTCAAGGCCATCCCCCATGTTAAGGACTGGTGGGATACTTACTTTGAGCAAAGGGCCATAGAGGAATCTACAATATTTGTGGTTTCCCCTACATGGGATTCCTTCCGGGATGCCATTAAGGAACAATACTACTCCGTTGGAAGCTAGGAGGACCAATACACTAGATGGACCACCCTGCGTCAGGAAAGGGACCAGACAGTGCCAGATTTCACCAATATTTTCCATACCCTCCGCACCAAATTGGGTATCAAAGACTCTGAGTACATCTGGTGCTCAAATACCGCGACTATTTTCATAGATACATTCAAACAAAAATGGATTTTTTGGACATCACCTCATTGGGTACGACTTATAGATATGTTGTCAAGATTGTGCATAAATTTAAGTAGAAGAGGTGAGAGTTTGGATCTACAAAATCCTCATAACCGAAGCAAGAAAAATGTGGACCCAACCCACATAGCAAGGGATAGAGCAAATATGGACACTCTTAGGATAACCAGTCCAAGCCGCAACACAAGAAGGACAATGAGAAGACAAAGAAGGACATGGGAAGATGGTGTGAATACCATAAAATACCTTGGCACAACACTGAAGAATGTCGCTCCAAGCAGTCACTCATGGCCAAGATGAAGGCTTCCGAGTCAGAGGCCGATTCTAAATCTGATTCAAATCCAAAAGGAGGGAAGCAGATTATTGATGATGAATCTACTGCCACTATCACTACCACCAAATTCCAACCAAGCGAAACAAAAGAACCAGAGGAAGGGGAACACCTCTTTCACTCACAAATGTGGGTAAAGGGGGCTCCACTTCATTTCATTGTTTATAGATGCAGTCAGAAGAACCTGATATTAGCATAGGTTGTCAAGTGGCTGGATCGACCGACAACACCACACCCGCAGCCCTACACTATTGAATCACTTCACCAAGGAAGAGATCTCCATGTCAGCCAATAGTCTCTTCTGCCCTACAATGTCAAGCCTTTCAAAGATGAGGTATTGTGTGATATGTATCCCCTTGAATTTTGGGATGTTATTTTAGGACAACTATATTTGTGGAAGCATCATGTTGTGTATGAGTCTAGAACTCACAATGTTATTATTACTTTGGGTAGACAATTGTATGGGATACCAGAAGTAGCACTGCCTACCACTATTTCTTTAATCTATGCTAAGCAATGCAGTAAGGTCATTTCACATACTGAGAAGTTTGTCTTCTTTGTTATTTGTGCTCACAATAAGTAGAAGATCGTTGCCACATCCATGGTCTCTACACAAAGCCTCTCTTTGAAACAAAAGAAAGTGGATAAGATCTTGGAAGAGTACAGAGACATCTTCTCCTCACCCACCTGGGTATCGACGCACTGCCAAGTCAAGGATCAAAATGATCTAACCCCCAATTCACCTCTACCTAATGGATCAGTCTATCATCGCTCGCTAATGGAAAATGATGAAATCAAGCGTCAGATCCAAGAGCTTCTTCAAAAGGAGTAAATCCGACCCAACTCATCCCTTTGTAGAAGATCAATTGTACTAGTGCAGAAGAAGGATGGGACCTGGTGACTTTGCATTGATTATAGAGCATTAAACAAAATCATAGTCAGGAATCGGTACCCAATTCCTAGGATTGATGACCTTCTTGAACAACTGAAGGGGGGACATTTCTTCAACAATATTGACCTAAAGTCTGGCTACCACCAGGTTCCCATCGAACCAAATGATGTATGGAAGACAACTTTCAAATCTAAAGAAGGTTTCTTAGAATGGATGGTCATGCCCTTTGGCTTAACAAATACACCGACCATTTTCATGAGGTTGATGGATGATGTATTGAGACCCTTCACCAACTCTTTTGTGGTGGTATATTTGGATGACATCCTCATCTTCAACAAAACTTGGGAGGAGCACATGCAACATATTCAACAAGTTTTGAGCACTCTGTGACAACACAAGCTATATTCCAACTTGGAGAAATGATCCTTTGGCATGAACATGGTCCAATAATTGGGCTACATTGTTGATGAGCATGGGGTACACGTTGATCCAACTAATATCCAATTCATCCGTGACTGGCTAGCCCCGACCACCCTAACCGATCTTCATATCTTCTTGGGATT
>JASDQU010014126.1:49288-61347 GCA_032191745.1 Picea mariana
GCGATCCATATCAACTTATGCCATAACATAATCACCATGCATATCAACTATATAATTCAAAAAATCGAATAGCTATTAACTTAGTAGCTAGGATAACAACAATCCATTAAAAATCGATGCATGTAGTATAGTATATAGCATGGTTTAGTTTCTTCCCTTTGCTTTTGTATTGCCTTTTTGCCTTTTTCCAATTGCTTGTATATGTTATTGTTAACATGTTTATTGTGCAGGTCTCCTAGTAATAGATCCCAATAACAGGTAGCAGTGATAACAAGGATAACATAGGCTGTTGTAAAATAAAATTTGAGCCTAGAGCAGCATAAAAACACAGAACATGCCTTCTCAATCGCCAATAAACCAAGATTATATCACCATGTGAGCATTGTCGAATAGTAGCACAACATGAAATAAGAACCAGACCTGATCTCCAATGTACAAGGGGGTCCCACCTACTAGTATTATTTAGCTTTTATAATAATAGGCTTTAGTAACGCTTTTGTGGGCAAAACTTCATTACGATTTTAATCGTCAACAAATTGGAAACTCCACGGGGAAATTTGTTTTCAATAGATTTAGAACTCATAACTCATGGTTTCACAGACCAAGAACAACAGATCAAGAAGATATAACCGAGAAGATTATGCAACAGGGGGAAGTGAGCGTATTAAATGGAAAGATGACATGGAATTTGGGAATAATTCATGAAAAGTGTTTAGTATGAGGGGTTTTTACCACTTTATGCATAATCATTCAACCGGAATCTGCTCTCAACTTTAAGGAGAAAAATTTGTAGCCTTTCTGTTAAAATCTCAATGGATGAAGAAATAGCAAAAAGAAGCAGGGGAATAACCAATTATTTTCAAGACAACAGTGGAAATATATAGCAATTTCAAGGGTCCTTCAGAGGAGACATCGTAACGGTTGTGTAAGTTTGATTGTTATTGACTAACAATGCTTTGCAGGAGTGTCACTATGGCAGAATTGATCCAACATCCTATCTAGACCAAATTAACTAAAAGATGACAGAAAACAAAATCATGACAGAAGTAAAAATGCAGAAATTAAAAAAGCAGCAATAAAAGACAAAAAATGAAGAAGCAGAAAGAAATGTTTTGAAACAGAAAGCATAAATCAAACTATTGTAAAGAAGAAAAGAAAATAGCACAAAAATGAAAGCAGAGCTAAGCTACTAATATACAGAAAATCCAATCAGCATTAAAACTTTTCATGTTAGTCCCTCGCAATATTTCAAGCGAGGACTGTTAGTGTTGTAGGAAAACAATTGCTTTTGTAAATCCTTAAAAATGTAAGAGTTAGTGTCCAAGACAAAATCAATTTGGAAAGGACCCAACACTTGGAATTCTGATGTAATTATCAGCCCCTTGACACGCACAATTAGATCATCAAGATAGAGATGGATCTGCCCAATTCAATGAAAGTTGTGTGTATAGGTCTTTTAAAAGTGGTACTTGCATTAAGTAATCCAGAAAACAGGTATTTGTAAGACATGGTACCCCAATTAGTGATAAGAGTGATTTTGTGAGCACCTGCCCTTTTCACCTTGATTTTCTTGCAACCCAAAAAAATGTCAAGTAAGGGTCTTAATTGTGACTCTACAACCTGTTGTAGAACCATTTCCATACTGAAGGGAGGAAAAGGATCTTTCATCATAGCTTGCATGAAAGTTTGAAAATTAATGCAAGTTCTAATATGATTAGTGGTCTTCGAGACAGGTACCCAGTTGGAAACCCATTCAAGGTGGACTGAAAAAATAATCCCAACCCTTAAGAAATTCTCCAACTTCTTTTGAAAGGTTGCTTTAAGTGCAGGGAACAAGCTTTTGTTTCTGCAAAACTGGTTTTATGCTTTTCTTGATGGAAATAGCATTCTGTAGGAGACCAGGATTAAAACCATGAAGATCCTCACAAGGCCAAGCATAAACTTGTTGAAATCCATCAAGTAGCTTGGCAAACTTCATTACTTCTTTGTCAAAACATTTGGCACCGATGTTGTCGTTCGCTGAAGATTAGAGTGCCCCAATGTTCAAGGAGATGGTTTCACCCACCTTCATTTGTAACTTCTCTTCTTTCTGTTTTTATTTTTTGCCTACATCACTCGATGAAAATGAACTCTCAAGAGGAGTCAAGCCCTCAGGAATCTTATTGTTTTCTACGGATATAATCTCCTCAGGCTTAAGAGGTTCATCTTGAATGGAAGCACAAATTCTCTTATTGTTAGGGAGGGCCTGCCAAGATTCTACATTGTCAGGGATATATGGACAATATAGAGATTGAAAACAACAATCAGGCTTGTGAGGCAAAAGTTGTTGATTAGGGGAAGTTGGAAGGACAGCTAACTGACTAGCCATTGAATTCAACTCCCTCTTAACATGAGTGATGTTGAAAGATAGAAGGTTCGAGATAAGTGTCCAAACAGTTTGGGAGTATCATTCCATCATCTTGTTTCTAGGAGAGCACATTGTACATATCAAGTTCACCACTAGCTCAGAATCTCCAAAAACTGAAAGGTGACCACAACCAAGATTAAGGGCGTTTTCAATGCTTTATAATAAAGCTTTGAACTTAGTGACATTGTTTGTACAAGAAAACTCTAACCTGTAACACATATTATGAATTTTTCCTGCAAGGGAAACCAAGATAATGCCAGCCCCATTACCTTCATTAGAGCGTGAAACATCAAAGTGCATATGCCACATATCATCATCTAAATCGATTCTTTCCAAAGGAACATTATCCTCTTCAGAAAAGATGGAATATACTCCTAGGTTCTCTTCGATATAGTTTACGCTAGATTGTGGAACACTCTCTATGTAGGGTGAAATTCTTCCCTCTCTAGGGACTATAATGTTCTTACCATTCCGAGGAACGAATAAATGTGTCCCGTCAAGTGAGAGGTATCCACCTGTTAAGGCTTTTCAATCTCTTCCTAAAATGATTGAATAATTGATTACAGGCATATCAATTATCTAAATGTTGAGGGTTGTCCTTATCTCAAGATGAGCACATAAAACCAAGGTTACATCCTTAATCTCGCCTATGGTTGTTTGTTGTAGACTATTATAGGAGAGCATGCTTCTGGCATTTTCATTTGTACAAGACAAGCCTAGATCTTCCATAATAATCTTCGACATCGCACTTGGGCCCAAACCACCATCAATGAGGCAACAATGGGCAATTTTATCCATAATCTTTATAGAAATATAAAAAGGGGGATGTTTTATAGGGTATCTAAAGTTATGTACAAGAAGAATCCTCTTTGTTTACCTCTTCGAAAAGATTGGCTACAACGGAAGCTTTTCCTTCCATGAATTGTTTCATATGCATCTGTTGTTCAGGGACGACAACCATGTCTAGAAGGGTTGCATCTGCTTTGATGTTGGCCAACTGATTCAAGATATTATATTTGGAAGAGGGGAGAGGGGAAGTAATTCCTCGACTCTCAAGAACTTTAGAAACCTGGACAGTAGCAGCGAGCGAGGATGAGCTCGAGGTAAAAGAACTGCAGGGAGGATCAAATTTTCCCTTGGGAGCATAATCTTTATTCCTAGTGTTGATGACCATGACATCTCCTGGCTCTGCGAAATCTAGGACAACGATAGTATCTTCCGGTCTTTTACCAAAGATCTTATCTCTGTCACTCTTCTTTACCTCACATGTGGTTTCTTCGTGGTGTTCCTCGCAAAAGTTGCACCAGCTTCGAGGCAGGGTAGCTTTAGTCTAAAAATTGTTTTCAACCGGATTTCTAAAGGGAGGCGCAGAAGAGGATGAAGCTCCAGGAGTGAGAGGAGAGACAGTTCATTTTCACTCATACACACGATCATACGGTTGTTCATATATTGCACTAGTTGTAAAAGGGCGAACATGTCTATCTGTCTAACTGATTCTCCCTGGGGAAGGCCAGTTCTTTCAATATGTTCTTCATACTCTGAATAAGCATGCAGAGCAGAACCGAGATTATCAATGGATTTTTCCTTGAGCCTATGATGGTAGGGGGAAGGCAATGCATTGTAGTAATGCATGAAAGCGGCTTGGTTATGAGGGCAAATGAGTTCGGGAATTTGATTGTGTAACTGGGTGAAACACAAGTTGAAGGACTTGATGGTCTCACCATCCTTATAGGTAACGTTATTATACTCTCGTAACTTCTTGGTTGGGCTTTTAGATTGCCCATAGGTGGATCTAAACCAATAGATTAACTCTTCCCAAGTAGACAGAATCTTAGGAGGAAGGTCAAAGAAGTCGGTCGCAGCCTTTCCTTCCAAGGAATTGACGAACAAGCGCATGCAAGTATCATTGTCGTTGGCCCCTATGTTATGATAAGCATTAGAAAATGCCACCAGGTGTTCGTTTGTACTGACAGTGTTATTTCCTGAAAACCTAGGAAGGTGCTCCTTAAATTTTGGAAGTGGACGAGTAGCAGGTGCTAGGTTAAGAGGATAGGACACATGCCATGGTGTGGTTGTGGCTTCTTCTTCAAACTGAAAAAGCCCATACTTTTTAATGACTTTCGTGGGATTTGTGGTAGATTGGACAGGGATATGGTGGCTATATAAGCTACCAATCACCTATGACAATGAATATTGGGAAGATGCAGCACTTCCTGTGCCACCAAAGCCACCACTAGATGCCATCCTATGAATAATAGATGAGGGAAAGAAAGATGAACTGGATGAATCAGATAAAGTTCTCCTTAGAGAAATTTGTTGGGCAGATAACACAACATTTATTCTTCCTATTTCAGCAATAGGATTGATTTCAGGTGACAGGCCTCTTCTTCTTCTTGAAGCACAAGAATCTAAGGTCATGAAAGAAAGGCTGAAACTGAAGAAACAAAAAGTTACTGTTGATTTCTAGGTTGTCTACGTCTAGCTTCCAATCGCTATTGAGCACTAATATCTTGTTCAATTGTTTCCCAAGAATGGTTAAGCTCAGCATGGGTATTGGTAGTGTCTAAGATGGTATTAAACAGATTCAAAGCAATGTTGGTCTGATCTTGAAGACCGGGCTCAATATTGGGCTACTTTGCAATAGGCACAGTCATTAAGAAATGAAATAGTCAAAGAATCAATATCAGAAAAAGAAATATGTATCGATGAAAATCGAGTATAAAAATTAACCAGAGAGATATCGAAGATCTCCCCGGTATGGTCGCCAAATAAATGTTGAGGAAAAAATATGAAATGATCTTACTCAAGCATTTTCAGATTCTGTTTGGCTAGCAAAATAGATGGGAATCTCACCCTATGTTTATAGCCAACAAAAATAATATCCTAACTCACAAGTGTTAATTACAAGTGCTTAGGCTAGTCTTTTATCAATAAAAAGCTGGTTGGAAATTTACTTTTTATGCAATTTTATGAATATCACAGTTGCTGAAATAAATGTAGAGACAGAAGTAAATACACCAAGATGATAATCAAGATAGATGAGACATAAAGCAATCCTTTATTTCATTCCAATTCACCAAAGAGTCACTCTCTTTACAAAATTTCGTGCAGAAATTTAGGACCAAAGTCAAACTTAGAGATCCCCGATGTAACATACAAGAGGACCTCTGACAGAAAATAAAAACTGAACTCTAAAAGTTGGATCAGCTTGCCACAGATTGTTGCCCACTTGACTCCGCACAACAACCTTTGTCAGTCATGAAAATTAATTCAAAAATAGACAAGTCTACACAGACTATCAAAGATAGATCAACACCTCTGAAAAACAAGTGTCTGAATGATGTAACTCAGCCTTGAATCTTGTTGTCGTCAATAAGACCCTACTATCATAAAAAAGAATTAGTCTTGGATAAATTAAGGAATGAATGAAAACTGAATTATCTCAACATAAACTCAAAGAGAAACCTTAGTATGCTTCTCCTTCTATCCTCCTTTGTTCCTCCCTTTCCTTTTGCCTTTAAGCAAATCAAAATTGGTTGAGGTAGTTGAACCACCTCATTAGTTAATTTAACTAAAGATTCAACCAACTTTTTAGTTAAGGGGGAAAAGTAATAATCATAATAAGGATTATAATTAAATAATAACTAGTAGGTGGGACCCCTTGTGACTCCCTTTAACTTCTAACAATCATAGCATAACTAGTTAGTTAAGCCAAACACACCTCCTTGTGACTCCCGTCATCATATCCACATTTGACAATTTAGCTCAAGATATTTGAAATTATTTTCAAAAATAGTATTACTCATATATCCAACAATCAACATGTTGTCCAAAATATCCTTAAGTCAACTGTCATCAACAATAGATAAAATAAAAACTCAAAAACCATATTTCCCACTCTGAGATGCAATCTTTCCTTGATTGTTGTTGTCACCCTTCAATTTTATTGAATTTCCATTTGGCTACGCTGAGCCTCTAGGCCTAATCTCACTGATCACGTGGGAACAATCGTCCCTCAAATGCATCCGGGAAGACACGGATTTGTCAGAGCCATTGGAGGGTGAGGAAGGGGCAGCAGTGGCTTTTCCTTTGTAAAGGGCATGATGGGCTTCGATTTTCAACCTTTTGCTAGAATGAGAGGATTGCACTAGTGAGTGAGCACGAGTAGCTTGGACAATGGGGTTAATAGGTGGAGGAGCAGGTATGGATAAATTGGGCCAGCCACAATGTTAGGAGATTGTCTGGTGGACAATCTCTTGCCATCCATCATTTTCAGGAAGCTCGGGTTGCAATGAGATGTGAGGAGGCACAAAGATACTAGGGGCTTGTGGAACTTGGAAAGGAGGCCTTTCAGGCCTAGGTTAGACCACCCCTTTCCCAATCCAATTGAAAAATCCGACCTGAAACAACTGGTCAAGCTCTTGTGAGTCAGCATCAAAATGTATGGAGAACCTTGGCCTTCTTGGGCCTCTGTTCCAGTTACCTCTCCCTCGGTTTGCTCGGCCATGACTACCTCGACTGAAAAAACTCATTTCTTCATGCATGATTGATTAGTAAATAGTATTTTAAATAACCATCCATGACAACTCTTAAAAATATGAAATAGATTTTGGCTCAGCAGTGTATCAGACTCATGCAATCCAATCCATACAAATTGTTTAACTGTTAATCAATGAGCAGGGGGTGAATAAAGGGTCTTGGGATATGTGAGGGGTTTGTATTGAGTGAAAACGTGATATGATGAGAGGGAGAAAATACGGTTACTTCTCAAAGACAACAACAATAAACTGTAAAACAAAGAAAACATCATTGTAATTCAACCAAGATACTGCTACTACCAACTGCTTCAACACATAATTTTTCTTGACTGTAATCAATTTTAGAACAGGGAGTAAAAAATGAATGTGGGAAGGCGATGGGGTTGTAAATAGAGAAAAGCGAAATAACGGTGGGAATGAGAGCACGTACTGTTCATAAAATTAATTAAGTATTCCATGTAACCATTCTGAAAAAAGAAATACACCAACCAGATGACCATTGTGATCCAAAACAACTATTGTGTATTAACTATTTCACTGTTCGTAACCAAAATATTTACACAGTGTCAACAGTCAAAATAGTTATGCATTCCAAAACAATTTGTAGGGGAGCTTTGTTTTCTCCCATTTATCCATAAGCAATTTCCAAGTAAATACACAGTCAATTATTTTCACTTTGTTCATCAAATGTAGGCATGAAAATAATGCTCGATTTTGTCCTTAAGTTTTTTTAATAATTAAACTGCAATGTGGTCATACTGTCACAACACTCGTGCATGTCACTATTTTAGAATGCATGACATTTATTTAACATACAAAATGGACAACCAACACAATGATCCATATTCATCTTGCAAAGATCCTAGTTTTTCATTTAACACCCAGATAACCAATCACCATCTCAACTCACACTAAGTTGGGAAATATACAAGCATTCGACAAAACGCAAATTCATTCTTGTGACTATACAGGTCTAATTTTCTTTGACTCTAAACATTTAAAATGTTGAGTTATCCATCCAACACAATGAGGCAGCAACAACATATTTGACTTCATAATACAAGCAATCGAATTGCAACCAAGCCATGTTTAAAACTTTGTGACTATCTCTGAGTGCACAACCCAAAAAATATCCATATCATACATAGTGGGCAGCCATACCTCAAACACCACGATGCAACATTCCCATTTTACAATTCTAAACACACAGCCACAATATCGCTAACTCAACCCATCGTGCCAAGCTATCAATCTAATACAGTATTGCTCAAATTAATCAAACTACAATCAAAACCATGTTGTGTAAAACTCGGGCTCATCCTTGATGATGCAATCAAATAACCATAATGCATACTATGGATGGAATTTCCATAGTCATCTCGGTTGCAATAACCATTTGGCCAAAAAAAAACTCATAGTTACATTGACCATTTATTCGTGGCATAGGAACATTATCCATACAAATGCATTATGCGCGCACATCATTAAACAATTGTAACTAATGCCAAGTTCAACATCCCAATAATCTTGAATGCAAAAGATAGTGACTGTGTATCAACCCCAATATTCGATCAACCAATTCAATGTTGAGCCTATTACTTGGACTGTCACAATAATCAACAACCCGACCTGACATGTTGTGGAAACCACACATACCCACGCATCGACATGAAGCGACGTTGTGACTTACTCAACCAAGAACAATGTTGGGTTGTCAATTCATTTAAACACAAGGAGAGTGATTGTGTATTTAATTTTCCAATTAACCATGCAGAGCTTATCCATAATAATAACCAATGCAATGACTAGATACCAAAACTAACAGGATTGTCACACAGTCAACTAGGCAAGCCCGTATTCAATCATGTCGACAATCAATAATAACCAACAGTAAACTCGACAAGCCATGATGGTCTTCTCTATCAACCCTCAGACTTGAGGAGTTAAGGGTTTTCTCTTGGCCAATACAGGGAGACTAGAGCCGACTCTTCTCTATGGTGAAAACTTTCAAGACCATCGGTGTATACACAAATAACACACAATTTACTTCGTGGACGGGGTGACAAAACCCGTGACAGGAGAGGTTATGACGAGAGGATCAAGGCTCCATTTCAACCTTGTAAGGATAATTAGCACACACATGGTATAACCCTCGTGGTTGTCCAGTCAACCAACTACAATGTTGAGGTGAAAACAGGGCCAAGAAGAAGAAACATAACCCATTGCGCGACCATAGTAGCAAAAACAACCCAATGCCCAAGCGAACAATGCGCAGTGACACAAGGCACTTTCAACCATTAAACCCCATAAAGCCAAAGCCTGGGTATAGTGATATGAAATGCAGGAAGACAACCAACCACTCAAGACCAAACAAAACCCTCCAACTTAAACCAGCAAGGATGACAGAGAGCCTTATGGCTGTTAACGTTCAGAACGACGAATAACATTGTGACTTCAAAACAATTTTGCAAAGCCGACATCGATTCATTCCAAATAAAATCACAATTTCACAAAGTTGCCACACTTAAAGAAAGCACAACCCATACATTCGAGCCAATACCTATTTCATAATTAGAGCAAACTGAGGGATGGCCAAAAAAACGACATACCTGTGATCAAAACACCTTAAAACGTGAACTAGCCGAACGGTTCCTCTCTGCTAGGAAGTCAGAGCATAACCACAGTAACAAGGTTGAATAATAGCCCAATTAGGATGGTGGCCAGTGGAGGGAGTAAAGGTGGCATGCAGTAAAAGCACATTGCCTCCACCCACAGTCAATTAATTCATTAGTATAGGCCAACCAATAATCCATTAACTCAATTTATTAAACCATGTATCGAGACCATCAACCATTAAAACCAACAACGCGATCCATATCAACTTATGCCATAACATAATCACCATGCATATCAACTATATAATTCAAAAAATCACATAGCTATTAACTTAGTAGCTAGGATAACAACAATCCATTAAAAATCGATGCATGTAGTATAGTATATAGCATGGTTTAGTTTCTTTCTTTTGCGTTTATATTGCCTTTTTTCCTTTTTCCAATTGCTTGTATATGTTATTGCTAACATGTTTATTGTGCAGGTCTCTTAGTAATAGATCCCAATAACAGGTAGTAGTTATAACGAGGATAACATAGGCCATTGTAAAATAAAACTTGAGCCTAGAGCAGCATAAAAACACAGAACATGCCTTCTCAATCGCCAATAAACCAAGATTATATCACAATGTAAGCAGTGTCGAACAGTATCACAACTTCAAATAAGCACCAGACCTGATCTCCAATCTACAAGGGGGTCCCACCTACTAGTATTATTTAGATTTTATAATAATAGGCTTTAGAAACACTTTGCGGGAAAAACTTCGTTGCGATTTTAATCGTCAACAGGTTGTTACCTAGAAAGCGAGTCGAGGAAATTTGTAAGTTGACTGTCCATCATCTCGTGGCAGAAATGCTACTCTACTATATCCCTGCGGAGATCAAAGATCAACTGAAGTTGGTCTTTAGAAAACTGAGGTGGAGAATTTTGCTCATGCATTCTATTGGAGTGGTCCATTGGAGCCTGTGAGTTGCTTCATGTTGCATTGTTGGGAGCCAAAGCACTTGGAGCATCTGTTTGAGACTGCTTTGATGAGGGTGAGACCGCCTTGATGAGGGAGAGGTTGTAGCTAATAAATTTTCTTGAACTTGTTCAAGTGAAATTTCCTCTTCCACAATGGAAAATCCCCAAACCTACTCATCTTGTTGGCTAGACCGGGGAGAAGTGGAAAGAGGAGAAGAAGTTGAGAGACTAGATGAGGGAAGAGGCAAGGGCCAGTGTATAGGAGAACCACAGTAAGATCTCGATCCCCGGCAAGGTTTACCTCGCTAACGAGGCATTGTGCTGAGAGAGGGAGGATCGAGGGAGAGAGGGGGGAGAGGAAAACTGAGAGTGGCTAAGCTTCTTGAAGGAGTTCATGAATCATAGCACTATATAACAACATTTGGAGTTAATGATAATAAGTTTTCACTACTCTACACTATTGTATATGATTTGTTGACTTGTTATTATTTCTTTGATGTTTCTTTCAACCTGGTTATAATTTTATGCCAATTAGTATATCATTGATCAATATTAGCACTATTTTTAGTCTTGTTAATTTTATGCTAATTGTCGTTCTGTGTAAAGCTATCTTTGTAGGACTTGATAGGTTCAACCAAAGTTGATGAAGAATTCATCAAGACTTATTTAGAATTACTAAATAACTATTTATTAGTCAATTAAAAATCTGTCTTGTTACATCTTGTATTGAGTTAAAGGAACTACTTCCTTAGTTCGATATAAATCTTACAATGGATTCATTCACATGATTGGGTTTGGGTATATTCAAAAAAATTATTTTAATAACTATTTATTAATATTGTTTCATTGCATATATGCTTGAACAACTTATAATTTGTCAAACTACTTTGAGAGTTACAAGTAACACTTAACCCCATATTCAATCACTGTCTTTTCCCCTTCTTAATACTTTGCTTTTGATTAAGAGTAAGGCTATCCTTTTCTTAGTCAAGATAGGTTTTCCTTTTGTTCACTTGCATCTTAGGATTAATCTGCATTTGCATTTAGGATATTTTATTTCATTTCCTTAAGTCTCCTTTTGAAGTAGCAAACTTCATTATGGCTAGACTGAGCCTTGATTTCAGTCACCCTAAGGGGATCATCTTTTCCAAAGTAATAACATACAAGCGATTATTTTTCCTTCAATTTGTTAATAATAATAATCTATTGTCATGCACTAACAAGTTGAAGGCCTTGTACATGCACAATTGTACATACAAAATAACTTAGGTGAAATTAACCTTAGGCTAGCCTTAGGAGAAGGGTAACTGGACCCATTTTAACAAGCCAAAATCACCATTCCAAACTGAAAAGGGTCTAATTGGGACCGACCAGGTGATTTCCACAATGTTGAATATGGTCAATTATGGCCATCAACACAACCCTGCCATATCCATCATTTTTGTCTTGAAATAATTTGTTGCATAAGGTTTTACTATGAGAAGTAAAAGGGTTTACACCCTACTAGTACTTCCTAGTTAAGCTTGCTTGCCTTGTGG
>JASDQU010014126.1:74071-90386 GCA_032191745.1 Picea mariana
GTTGTCAATTCATTTAAACACAAGGAGAGTGATTGTGTATTTAATTTTCCAATTAACCATGCAGAGCTTATCCATAATAATAACCAATGCAGTGACTAGATACCAAAACTGACAGGATTGTCACACAATCAACTAGGCAAGCCTGTAATCAATCATGTCGACAATCAATAATAACCAACAGTAAACTCGACAAGCCATGATGGTCTTCTCTATCAACCCTCAGACTTGAGGAGTTAAGGGTTTTCTCTTGGCCAATACAGGGAGACTAGAGCCGACTCTTCCCTATGGTGAAAACTTTCGAGACCACCGGTGTATACGCGGAGAACACACAATTTACTTCGTGGACAGGGTGACGAAACCCGTGACAGGAGAGGTTATGACTAGAGGATCAAGGCTCCATTTCAACCTTCTAAGGATACTTAGCACACACATGGTATAACCCTCGTGGCTCTCCAGTAAACCAACTACAACGCTGAGGTAAAAACAGGGCCAAGAAGAAGCAACATAACCCACTACGTGACCATAGTAGCAAAAACAACCCAATGCCCAAGCGAACAATGCGCAGTGACACAAGACGCTTTCAACCATTAAACCCCATAAAACCAAAGCCTGGGTATAGTGATACGAAATGCAGGAAGACAGCCAACCACTCAAGACCAAACAAAACCCTCCAACTTAAACCAACAAGGATGACAGAGAGCCTTATGGCTACTAACGTTCAGAACGACGAATAACACTGTGACTTCAAAACAATTTTGCAGAGCCGACATCGATTCATTCCAAATAAAATCACAATGCCTATAAAATGACATACCTATGATCAAAACACCTTAAAATGCGAACTGGCCGAACGGTTCCTCTCTGCTAGGAAGTCGAAGCATAACCACAGCAACAAGGTTGAACAATAGCCCAATTAGGATGGTGGCCTATGGAGGGAGTAAAGATGGCATGCAGTAAATGCACATCGCCTCCACCCACATTCAATTAATTCATCAGTACATGCCAACCAATAATCCATTAACTCAACTTATTAAACCATGTATCGAGACCATCAACCATTAAAACCAACAACGCGATCCATATCAACTTATGCCATAACATAATCACCATGCATATCAACTATATAATTCAAAAAATTGCATAGCTATTAACTTAGTAGCTAGGATAACAACAATCCAATAAAAATCGATGCATGTAGTATAGTATATAGCATGGTTTAGTTTCTTTCCTTTGCATTTATATTGTCTTTTTTCCTTTTTCCAATTGCTTGTATATGTTATTGCTAACATGTTTATTGTGCAGGTCTCCTAGTAATAGATCCCAATAACAGGTAGTAGTGATAACAAGGATAACATAGGCCGTTGTAAAATAAAACTTGAGCCTAGAGCAGCATAAAAACACAGAACATGCCTTCTCAACCGCCAATAAACCAAGATTATATCACCATGTAAGCAGTGTCGAACAGTATCACAACATTAAATAAGCACCAGACCTGATCTCCAATCTACAAGGGGGTCCCACCTACTAGTATTATTTACATTTTATAATAATAGGCTTTAGCTACACTTTGCGGGAAAAACTTCGTTGCGATTTTAATCGTCAACAAGTTGTTACCTAGAAAGTGAGTCGAGGAAATCCGTAAGTTGACAGTCCATCATCTCGTGGAAGAAATGCTACTCTACTATATCCCTGCGGATATCAAAGATCAACTGAAGTTGGTCTTTAGAAAACCGAGGTGGAGAATTTTGCTCATGCATTCTATTGGAGTGGTCCATTGGAGCCTGTGAGTTGCTTCATGTTGCATTGTTGTGAGCCAAAGCACTTAGAGCATCTGTTTGAGACCACTTTGATGAGGGTGAGACTGCCTTGATGAGGGCGAGGTTGTAGCTAATAAATTTTCTTGAACTTATTCAAGTGAAATTTCCTCTTCCACAATGTAAAATCCCCAAACCTCCTCATCTTGTTGGCTAGACCAAGGGGAAGTGGAAGGAGGAGAAGAAGTTGAGAGACTAGATGAGGG
The DNA here is from genome assembly GCA_032191745.1 of Picea mariana. Classification (NCBI taxonomy): domain Eukaryota; kingdom Viridiplantae; phylum Streptophyta; class Pinopsida; order Pinales; family Pinaceae; genus Picea; species Picea mariana. The sequence goes on from JASDQU010014126.1 coordinate 76,092, forward strand.
AAGAGGCAAGGGCCAGTGGATAGGAGAACCACAGTAAGATCTCGATCCCCGACAAGGTTTACCTTGCTCATGAGGCATTGTGTTGAGAGAGGGGGGATCGAGGTAGAGAGGGGGGAGAGGAAAACTGAGAGTGGCTAAGCTTCTTGAAGGAGTTCATGAATCATAGCACTATATAACAACATTTGGAGTTAATGATAATAAGTTTTCACTACTCTACACTATTGTATATGATTTGTTGACTTGTTATTATTTCTTTGATGTTTCTTTCAACCTGGTTACAATTTTATGCCAATTAGTATATCATTGATCAATATTAGCACTATTTTTAGTCTTGTTAATTTTATGCTAATTGTCGTTCTGTGTAAAGCTATCTTTGTAGGACTTGATAGGTTCAACCAAAGTTGATGAAGAATTCATCAAGACTTATTTAGAATTACTAAATAACTATTCATTAGTCAATTAAAAATCTGTCTTGTTACATCTTGTATTGAGTTAAAGGAACTACTTCCTTAGTTCGATACAAATCTTACAATGGATTCATTCACATGATTGGGTTTGGGTATATTCAAAAAAAATTGTTTTAATAACTATTTATTAATATTGTTTCATTGTATATATGCTTGAACAACTTGTAATTTGTCAAACTACTTTGAGAGTTACAAGTAACACTTAACCCCATATTCAATCACCGTCTTTCCCCCTTCTTAATACTTTGTTTTTGATTAAGAGTAAGGCTATCCTTTTCTTAGTCAAGATAGGTTTTCCTTTTGTTCACTTACATCTTAGGATTAAACTGCATTTGCATTTAGGATATTTTATTTCATTTCCTTAAGTCTCCTTTCGAAGGAGCAAACTTCATTATGGCTAGACTGAGCCTTGATTTCAGTCACCTTAAGGGGATCATCTTTTCCAAAGTAATAACATACAAGCGATTCTTTTTCCTTCAATTTGTTAATAATAATAATCTATTGTCATGCACTAACAAGTTGAAGGCCTTGTACATGCACAATTGTACATACAAAATAACTTAGGCGAAATTAACCTTAGGCTAGTCTTAGGAGAAGGGTAACTGGACCCATTTTAACAAGCCAGAATCACCATTCCAAACTGAAAAGGGTCTAATTGGGACCCTGACCAGGTGATTTCCACAATGTTGAATATGGTCAATTATGGCCATCAACACAACCCTGCCATATCCATCATTTTTGTCTTGAAATAATTTGTTGCATAAGGTTTTACTATGAGAAGTAAAAGGGTTTACACCCTCCTAGTACTTCCTAGTTAACCTTGCTTGCCTTGTGGAGTAAAAGGGTTTACACCCCCAAGGAGATAGCATTTTTAGCTCTTTATTTATTTGACTCCATAACCCAATATCTAAAGGCACTAATGTAATTGCATTGGAGAAATAAAATCTTGCATTGGTTAACGTGAAAACTCAGGATTTTGAGATTGTCTAAATTCAAATCAATTATATGATTTATATGCATGGTCAAACCACTAGGGCATCTAATTTAGCTAAGTACTTCTTGTTGTCGTTATAACATTTAATCTGCATCAAGTAGGGATGCAAAAGCACTAATACAAACCTCTTAATTACTCACAAACCAACAGTCAGAAGTTGCTAAAAGTTTGCCCCTATCCTCTATTAATCTCATCGCATTTTTTGGGTGGATTGTTGGTAAGTTTTGGTGGTTGATTTTTTTGTTGTAACAATGTTTTTTGCTACATCCATAAGGCTGAAAATTATCTCTGCAATACTTGTTTATAACAACCTTGCTTTCATGCTAAAGTCTTGCTCTTTCAATCTTGAGTTGTACTAGTCATATCTAGCTTAGCTCTTGTATCATTAACTAGACTTTTAGCAACTTTATTTGCAGCTCTTATTAATATTTGTTGCTGATATATATTACTATTTATTTATGCAATTAGGGACAGCAAGCTTAACTTTCTTTTCCAACATATTATTGGGCTTGTATCTTTGTTTTCCTTGTGTCTTGAGTAGGTACAATCACTACTTGGCAGGTCTTCTATATTGTGGTACATCTTCCACCATCTATGAGACTCTTTTCAATCCCTTCTTACCTTCCATCATTGACCTATAGGAGGACTCTTCATCATCTCTTCATATTCCATCTCATTTCCACTAGGGTCACCCGAGATCCCCCCCTTGAGGTGATTACTTCATCTCTAAAGTGACGGGAATACCTATCTAAGGTGACAATGGGTAGGTGTTCTCTTAGTTGTTTCCATATTGTGGTTTGGGTCGGGCTTTTCCCAACCTACAACTTGTGTGATAACAAGCACCATATCAGCTAGTGCATGGTTGATAGATAATGGAGCCACATGCCATATGACAGGAGCACAAGAGTTGTTCGAGAGCTTCACAGAGTCTAACTTAGATGTGCATGTGGAACTTGGTATGGGCACCAAGCATGCAGTGAAGGGATCTAGAACAATACCATTCCAGATGGAGTCAAGAGGCATGTTGAGAGTGATGGATGTGTTATGGGTGCCAGAACTCAGGAGGAGTGTGCTCTCAATCTTAGCGATAGAGAAGAATGGATTTGATGTACTATTCCATGATGGTAAGGTGTTGATCAAGCTTAGAGGATCTAGCTCAAACACAATATTTGCTCTAGAAGTTAGAGAGAGAAACTTGTATAGGCTAAAGGGATAGCCTATGCGAGAAATGGAAAGCAATGGAGTGGCAGAGAACAAGGAGCAGGTAGCTCTGAAGGTTGAGCAACTTAGAGGGAGTCAGCCTTCAGGTTCACGTGAGAAGGAGCAACCTTCCAAGTATGTAGACAAAGAGTCATAGTATAATATGGCCATCCATGATGATCAAAAGCAGGAGACTTCTAGGAGCATGTTCAAAGGTAGTGAGTCTTCAAAGAAGGGTCCAAGCGAGATGGAAAGGATAACTTCTATTTCAAAGGGAGTAACCAATAAGGTGGAATGTTGATGCATGTACCTTCCTCGCTAAGAGGGATTGTTGATGCATGTAGCATTGGACAGGTACTTCCACATTGGCATGTGTCTAGCAAGCATATGTAATTCGTCCAGATTCTTTTGTGAGACTTTACTTTGATTAAAGTAATTAACTAAAGTAAAGATTTTTTATTAGTGAGTTGAGTTTTATTTAAGGAAATGCTTTAATTAGCATTAGTGAATTAAATAATAATCGTTGATCTCAAATGAGGTGATAAATAATCTCAATCGTTAATCACTTTGGAGATTAGGGTTAGGTCATAACTCAATATTATAAAATCAAGGCTAGGATAAAGAATAAGACAATTTTGGTGAGAGTTTAAGGTGGGACTTTTACACAGAGATAACAAAGAAGGACTTTTGTTGGTGTGGAGTCATTCAAGAGTGTAGAAGAAAAGAAGGACTTTTTCTTACACATTGTATGGGTGAGTGACATCTCATAGAGAGAGGGAAAAGAGTATTTCATCCAAGTGTTTATGCAAAGAGAGTTGGATCACAATGGACTGTGATTCAAATAGATCTTGGATAGGTGGAAAAGGACTTCCATCTAGATATATAGGCCAGCGAAAGAGAGAGAGAGTAAGTGTGCAGTAGAAGGATCGGGTCATTGCAAGATAGCACAGGTGTTCTGGTACAGGTCACGTATATAACACAGGTTTTAGCGTTACAGTCACATAGATAACGCAGGATAGCATGTGTATCAGGGTAACAATCACACTATTGTCGTATGAATATCATACGACAGGTTTGGCAGCAGATCATCCAATCAGGCACAAATGTACTTTGTCTCTTTTCTATTTGGTCGATTTTCCAGTAAGGGAGCCCTTGTAAGCTTTGAAGTTATTAGAATGATAAGCTTAGTTGTTGGGTAGAATATCTTTGTGTATTGTGCATGAGATTTTTTTGTTTCCTTATTTATGCTTCCGCTGTAATGTTTAGTTGATAACTCCATTGTAATTTAATTCAATAAGTGAATTATTTGGAATTAATTGTTGGGTGTTGTGTAGAGGGAAATTTCAACAAGAAAAACTGGGAAAATGATGATCAACCAATTGGGGGTATTCATCAAGAGATAGAGTGGTAGTAAGATCCTTATAGAAGGATGCCACTACTGAGTGTGATGCCTAGCCATTCAGGGGTATTCATCAAGAGATCGAGTGGTAATAGGATCCTTGGACACTGTAAACTTGTGAGGTATGGGGGTGTTGTAATTTCAAGAGCCCCTCCACCACACTATGGCTGATTAGTCGGATGTATGATCCTTGATTTGGTTTATTGGCTAGAGTAGATGTTTAATCCTTGATTTAACCTATGACACCAAGTGGGTAATTTGTTGAGTACTTTGTGATTTATCCTACACCCTTATCAAGTTTAAGGCTTGCTTAGGGAGAAGCACCTAGGTTGAGGAGGCTACATTGGCTAGGTGGAAAGATGCCCCTTAGATGTGATTTCCCCTTAGTGAACATCTTACTTATGAGGTATTTATTTGGACCGGGGGTTGGTCTTCGACAAGGCGAAGGACTATAGGTACCTAATGTTTTCACTACTGCAATTTTATATGCTTTGATGAGTTATTTGGTTATTTGGTCATGGTTGATTTGTTGGATTATTTAGTTATGATTGATGTATTGGATTGCTTAGATGAGATTGAGTTAAGTTTCTTGAAATTAAAGGAAAGATAATACATGTGATTAAAGGAATAGGAGCCAGAGAAAAAATAGAGGTACCAATGTATGAAGGCAATTTAGAAGTTGAAGATTTGTTGGATTGGGTACGTGCTATGAAAAAGTACTTCGATTATGAAGATATCTAAGAAGAGAAGATGGTGAAGAATGTAGTGACAAGACTTAAGGGTCATGCAGCACTATGGTGGGACGAACTACAAGCCGATCGCAGATGCAAGGGAAAGCATAAAATTAAAAGCTGGGATAGGATGGTAGTGAAGCTGGAAGCAAAATTTATCCCAAAGGACTATCAAATCAATCTGTTCAAAAGATCGCATAACCTAAGACAAAAAATCTTATCATTGAGGAATTTTATAGACTGAACATCAGGGCTGGACAGAAAGAGAATGAGGATGAAAAAAAACCAAGTATATCAATGGACTAGGGTATGAAATACAAGAGGAGATCAACATGATGTCTATTAGTAAAGTTGAGGATGCTTATCAAGCATCCTTGAAAGCTGAAGAGAAATTGGCCAGAAAAAAAAGCCAGTGACACAGAGGAGGAAATTCAAGCAGAGGTAAGGGAACCAGTGGAGAGAAGTTCCAGAAACTAAAGCATGAAGCTGGAAAACAGCATAGTCACCATGAGAAAGGTGGAAGTTCTAAGGAAGGACAACATGGAGGAAGAGGAAGAGCCAAAGTAGGTGAAGTTAGATGTTATGCCTATGGAAAGATAGGGCATATGTCTTGGGAATGCCCCGAGAAGAAGAAAGGCACTAGAGGAGGAGAAGCACACATTTTTGAAGCACATAAGCATGCGGAAGCAGAAGCAACAGAAGGAGGAAAGAGCCTCATGATGAGGAAAGCTCTTCTTAAGCCAAAGAAGGAGGTAGAGGAATCAGTTCAGCGGACAAGTCTGTTCAGAACTGCTTGCAAGACAAAAGGCAAAGTTTGCAAGGTGATCATAGACAGTGGGAGCATTGACAACCTAGTATCCACAGAGATGGTGGAGAAACTAGAACTGGAGACAACTGCACATCCAAACCCATACAAGGTATCATGGTTGCAGAAAGGACATTGAGTAATGGTAAGTCAACAATGCCAAGTTGAATTTAAAATATGAGGTTATAGGGATGAAATATTATGTGATGTAATTCCTATGGATGTCTGTCATATTTTATTGGGGAGACCATGGCAGTTTGACAAAAAAGTTATTCATGATGGGAGGAAAAATACTTATACCTTAGAAAGGAATGGTAGGACGCATATGTTGTTGCCAATAGAAGACACAGAGCAAAAGAGGGAAGCTAGTTCAAGTATACTTCTCATGAGTGGGAAGGAACTCTTGAATGAAGTCAAGAAGGAACAGGAGATGCAGTTTGCTATAGTGAGGAAGCCCGGAGTTATCCTTACAAATACTTATGTGGAGGATTTACTTAAGAAATCCATAAACTGTTAGAAAACTTTGCTAACATAGTAGTGGATGAGTTGCCTCGCTCATTGCCACCCATTAGGAGTATAAGCCATCATATTGACCTTATTCCAGGAGCTAGTTTACCAAACAAAGCAGCTTAGAGGTTGACACCTAGAGAGAATGAGGACGTCAAAAATCAAATACAAGAATTTCCTGAACCCGTGAACTTGACGATCCACCAAAGAGATGACAAGAAATGGTAAACTGTGGAAAGTGGTCGGACGAGCTTCAAAATAGGGTGGCAAGGGTTCCCGAGAAGATGTAAGGCCCCGACTGTCAAATTGTATATATCGGAACATTTCAGTGCAAAATGTGTAACACGAAGAGAGTATTCCTGCCATCCTCAATTCAAATTCATTATGCTTTCACTAGTGACAACTCAATGCACAGGTTTGCTTATTGGCATTAACAAGCAAAAATGTATTCAACAACGATTTACGGGAGCCTGGTAGCGATTTACGGGAGCCCGATCAACCCCCGGGTTGGCGCTATTATAAATCTTGCACCCAAAAGTTGCGTCATCTATAGTTCTGCCATATATATCTTGCACCCAAAAATTCCATGGTCTACAATTTGTCCACATATTAGAACATGGTTTGCATTTGGACCACAAATAATCTATTAAGATACATTAATATAAATATATTTAAACTTGAACGTGACTTTTTTCGAACTCGTGGATTGGTCCTATATCGTCACATCATAAGCCCGACTGACCACAGTTCCTTTCAACACTTAGCCAATTATCTATCCGTGGGGTGGCGACTTAGCGTTATTGAATTTTTATGCCCCCTGTTCCGTGATATACGTATTCAACAACGATTTACGGGAGTCCGACTGACCCCCGAGTTGGCACTCTTATAAATCTTGCACCCAAAACTTTTGTCATCGACAAGTGCGCGATATACATCTTGCACCCAAAACTTTCGTACTCTACAATTCGTCTTGACTTAGCGCTATCAATTTCTTATGCCCCCTGTTCTGTGATATACATGTTGCACACAAGACTTTCGTGATATACATTTTGCACCAAACACTTCCGTCATTTACAATTCGACCCCGGTTATAGAGCCCGCCTACCTGGGAATCCGCGATCTAAAAAGTGGCTAGGCATTGAATGGCTAGTAGTCGGTCGGAGTCACGATATAAAAGCACAAACGCAAATGTGAACCAGTGCATCTGCCAACGAGCGCATTGGGACATTTTCGAAAAAAAAAACCCGGCTAAGTAACAAGAAAGAGAGATGGAGAGGAAAAACAAACGGGAATTTGGTTGACTATAGAAGAGGGAAAAGAAGGTCCAATATATTCAAATCTGCAATAGATATTCCATTTCCAAGCAAGATTTTTTCTGTATGTTTATGGAGAAGTTGTATACATATTGCATATACTTGGAAAGAAGCCTAAAGGTAGCGGGCACAGGAAACATCAACTAGAAATTGGAAATTTCCTAAATCCGTGAACTCGACGATCCACAAAAGAGATGTCAAGAAATGGTCAACTGCGGAAAGCGGTTGGACGGGCTTCAAAATAGGGTGACAAGGGTTCTTGAGGAGACGTAAGGCCCTGCCTGTCGAATTGTATATATCGGAACATTTTAGTGAAAAATGTGTAACATGGAGAGGGTATTACTGCAATCTTCAATTCAAATTCATTTTGCTTTTACTGGTGACAACTCAGTGCACATGTTCGCTTATTAGCATTAACAAGCAAAAAACGTATTCAACAGCGATTTACGGTAGCCCGACCGACCCCCGGGTTGGCGCTATTATAGATGTTGCACCCAAAACTTGCGTCATCTACAGTTCCACCATATACATCTTGCACCCAAAACTTGCGTCATCTACAGTTCCACCATATACATCTTGCACCCAAAACTTTCATGGTCTACAATTCGTCCACATATTGGAACATGGTTTACATTTGGACCACAAATTATCTATTAAGATACATTAATATAAATACAATTTAAATAAATATATTTAAACTTGAACTTGACTTTTTTCGAACTCGTCGATTGGTCCTATATCATCACATCATGAGCCCGAATGACCACAGTTCCTTTCAACACTTAGTCAATTATCTCTCCGCGGGGTCACAACTTAGCACTATCGAATTTTTATGCCCCATGTTTCGTGATATACATGTTGGTTCGCTTATTGGCATTTATAAGCAAAAAGGACATTCAACAACCATTTACGAGAGTGCAACCGACCCCCCGGGTTGGCGCTATTATAAATCTTGCACCCAAAACTTTCGTCATCTACAAGTGCGCCATATACATCTTGCACCCAAAACTTTCATACTCTACAAATCGTCACGACTTAGCGCTATCGAATTCTTATTCCCCTTGTTCCGTGATATACATGTTGCACAGAACACTTCCGTGATATACATTTTGCATCAAACACTTCCGTCATTTACAATTCGATCCCGGTTCACAAAACTTTCAAACCATTTATCACTCTCTTCAATCCCCACTATATTTCCGCCCTTTCCAATTCACATTTGTTATGATTTTACTATCGACAACTCAACATACAGGTTCGCTCATTGGCATTAATAAGAAAAAAAGACATTCAAGTATACAGGTGTTCGACCCACTGTCGTTGCTTTTCATACCTAGTTGTCGGGTTGTCATAACCGAACTTTCCTTCCCCCTTTTACGTGATATACATCTTGCACCCAAAAATTCGGTGATCTACAATTTCATAGTTAGCCAACTTTATAGCATCTTATCTCTAGGTTGGCGCTATTATAGATCTTTCACCCAGAACTTCCGCCATCTACAATTCACATGGATTATGCTTTTACTAGTGACAACTCAACACATGTGTTCCAAAGAGATTGGCACTGCTTTGCTTACTCACAACTCGCCATACAAGTTTTCTTAACAATATTACTCCACTCTTCCCATTTTCCAAAATTAACCTTATAAGCTACTTGGCAGGGACTACGCTGCCACGCAACACTTGGTACATTATTAGTGGACAATTTACTTACTTGTTGTCAAGATTCTTGCCATCAAGATTCTTATTACCTATTATTCAAACTTTCCATGTTCATCACACACATGAATTAATATTTGTGGACCTTCTTTTTTTGTTATAGTTCTTGTTTGGCCCCTCTGTCATTATTTCTATGCGTCCACAAAAACTTCTCTTCATTTAAAATGAGTTTACTTTAATGGTAGTAATGTCAAAGCAAGCATCAAGTTTAGTTGTCCTCGCTAGTTCGTTCAAAAGTGGACATGCTACTACCAACTCTTGAATTCAAGTGTGAGGTAAGTTTTTGAATTATTGATCTTCATTGACATGGAATTTTCTCTTTGTAATTTCTTCATTGACATGGAATTTTCTCTTTCTAATTTCTTCTGAATGTTATTGTGTTTAGCTTGTTCTTCTTTTGTGCTTAACCATAGATAGTAGGCATAAATTTCAGTGGTAGTGGTTAGTTAGTTTAGAACCAATCCTACGACTACCAGCGCTCAAATTTAGGTGTTTATTAATTTTTTTGAATTAACAATTTTTATGGATGTGATTTTTTCTTCTTTTAAGTTCTTCTCAATCTAATTGTGCTTAGCTTGTTCTTCTTTTGCGCTTAGCAATAACATAACACACATCAAGTTTAGTTGTGTTGGCTAGCTAGTTTAGAACCAAACTTGCTATTACCAACTCTTGAATTCAAGTGTGAGCTAAGTTTTTGAATTATTGATCTGTATTGACATGCAATTTTCTTCCGAGGGTGATTGTACTTAGGTTCTTTTTCTTTTGTTCGTAGTAATAACATATCATGAATCAAATTCTATCGCATTGATTAGTTAGTTCATAATTAGGCAAACTACCAACTATTGAATTCAAGTGTGAGGTAAGATTTTTTGAATTATCGATCTTCATTAACGTGATATTTTCTTCTATTAAGTTCTTCTCAATGTGATTGTGCTTAACTCATTCTTCTTTTGCATTTACTAGATTTGACATAGTGTTGGCTAAAGTTGCAATGAAATTCCCTATATCTTTGTGTTTGCCTTCACACCTTTACTTTTTAGATGTAGAGAGGTGCATTCTATATTATGGGTTGATGTAATACATGTCACAAAATAATAAAATCAACCCAGATCCAACTTAACTCTAGATCGATCACAAGTCGAGATGGATCAAACCCCTCGAGATGCAAACCTTTCCTCAAATTTTGCACTCTAAAATAAGTTTGCACCTTGAGGGGTTTGATCCTTATGGACACTTGATAAATCTAGAGTTAAGATGGCTCTCTCTCTCTCTCTCTCTCTCTCTCTCTCTCTCTCTCTCTCTCTCGCTCTCTCTCTCTCTATCTATCTATATATATATATATATATATTAATGCAATCAACATGTAATTTCTTGTTGTAGAGCGCTTCTTGACACAATAATAATAAAACTACAAGTCAAGTTAAAATTAAAAAAAGATAAATAAACTAGCTTAAATCTATCTTAACCCTAAATATATCAAGCATCAAGCATCGAGAAGGATCAAATCCCTAAAAAAAAAACAAATCTAAAATCTACATTCTCAAAAGATATTTACACTTTGAAAAGATCTAATGTCTTTGAATACTTCATACATCCCAAATTAAAATGAATATAAAGTTGTAAATTATTAAATTTTAAACTTTCATGTGACACACCTTAATTTACCCAATTCAATGGACCTGGTACTATGGTGAAATCCTGTAATATACCAGATATAAAAAGTATGCAGAACAAAAATAAAATGCTAGAAATGGCAGAATAACAACAATATAACCAGAACAATCACCACAATAGCACGGAAATGATATAAGAATAACAACAGAGATAACACTTTGATTCTAAAAGCAATGTTCATGGGCCTCTTTGAGGGGGAAACCTCCAGTTGAGCAGAGTTGTATTACAATAATATCCAAGCTAGGGTTCTCATACCCTCGACTCCTATTTATACTAAATATGTCTATCAAAAGAAGCATCTAGAGGAAGATCCTTCTAGAAGCGAAAGCTTCTATTAGGTCTTCTTACATCCGCCTTATTCTGTTTTATTGAAAGGCCTTATTAATATTGACCTTTATTACATCCGAATATATTGTTCTACCTATGTGTGAGTTAAGACACTAACATGTCCGCCCCCTTAAAAACAACCTTGTCCTCAAGGATTGAGATGTGGAAATTGTTGTAGAATGGTAGCTGGTTCCCAAGTGGCATCCGCTAGAGTTGTATCTTTCCACTGGACTAGTACTTCCTTGATGGTTCTCTGACGCAGGCGACGCTCACGCTAGTCCAAAATCGCTTGCGGCTGTAGCCAAATGGATCCTTCTTCAGCTAACTCGGGAAGGTTGGTTTGAATTTGGCACTTAGCTCCAATCACCTTTTTTAAGCATGAAATATGAAAAACAGGATGTAGCTTCGAGTGATTGGGCAAAGCTAACTGATAGGTTACTTGTCCCACACGCTTGAGAACGGTATAAGAACCATAAAATTTGGGCGCTAGCTTCTGACAATGCTCGGCCTTGAGGGAAGTTTGCTTATAAGGTTGTAGTCGAAGAAACACTCGATCCCCTTTTGCAAATTGACGTTCAGAGCAACCTTGATCTGCTTGTTGCTTCATACGATTCTGTGTCATGACCAAATTCTCTTTGAGGGTATGGAGAATAGCCTCTCGAACTGTAAGGGTTTGGTCAACCGCCTGGACCTTCGAGGTACCCGGTAAGTATGAGAGAACTGAAGGTGGCTTATGTCCATATACCGCTTCAAAAGGGGTCATGCGTGTAGCTGTATGGTATGAAGTATTGTACCACCATTCAACTAGGGGTAACCATTGAGCCCACTGATTTTGTTTTTCCAAGGCAAAACACCTCAAATATGTTTCCAAACACTTTTTGACAACTTTCATTTGACCATCAGTCTCGGGATGATAACTTGTGCTGAGATCCAATTGGGTGCCTTGTAGCTTGAACAATTCTTGCCAAAAATTGCTTGTGAAAGTTGGGTCGTGATCAGAAACAATAGAGTGTGGCATGCCATGAAGCTTGAAGCCCTGATCCATGAAAAATTGAGCCACCGTGGATGCTGTAAACGGGTGTTGAAGAGCACAAAAATGAGCATACTTGGAAAGACGATCAACAACCACTATGATGACTGATTTATTTCCCAATTTGGGTAAGCCGGTAATAAAATCCATAGAGATGTCCTTCCAAATAGCAGGTGGAATCGGAAGCGGTTGTAGTGTGCCCGGAGATTTGATTATTTCTCTTTTGTTGCGTTGACACACGTCACATTCAACGACAAAATTACGGATGTCCTGTTTCATACCATCCCAGAAAAAAGAACGTTTGACCCTGTCATAGGTTTTGGTGAACCTGGAGTGCCTTGTTGTGGGTGTAGCATGAAGCTCAGAAAGTACTGTGGATTTAAGCTTTGATTGTTTACTTAAATACAAACGACCTTTGTATCGAAGCTCATCATGGAGCCAAGAGTACCCTGGGGAAGCTGTAGCATTGGACTGCAATTTTTGGATCAAATGCGAACTTTTGGGATCTTGTAGCCATTCCTGGGGAACGACTTGGAGCCAATCTGGTACAATGAAGGAAAGAAAAAAAAGGGATCCTTCATCTTCATATTTTCGGGAAAGTGCATCCACAACCACATTGTCTTTTTTTTTTCTTGTAAATGATCTCATAATCATATCCAAAGAGCTTGGTCACCCATTTTTGTTGCTCCGGGGAGGAAATGAGTTGTTCCAGAAAATACTTGAGGCTTTGATGGTCTGTCTTGATTTGGAAAGGTTGCCCCAACAGATAAGGGTGCCACAGATTAACTGCATGCAGAATAACCAACATTTCCTTTTCATAGATTGATTCGCCCAGATTTCTTTCAGACAGTTGCTTGCTGGTGAAGGCCAAAGGTCGACCCTCTTGCATAAGGACAACACCAATTCCTTTCCCTGAGGCATCACATTCCAACACAAAGGTATTTGTGAAATCAGGAAGGGCCAGGACTGGAGTGGTGCACATGGCCATCTTCAAGGTTTGAAACGCTTGAGCAGCGGCTGGAGTCCAAGTGAAAGCGTTCTTTTTTAGGAGAGCAGTGAGAGGTGTTGCAATCTTTCCATAATTCTTAACAAACTTGCGATAATACCCTGTTAAGCCAAGAAATCCATGCAAGATTTTGAGAGTCTTTGGGTGAGGCCAGTCTTGCATAGCTTCAATCTTCTTAGGATCCACCTTGACGCCATCCTTGCCAACTAGATGACCCAAGTATTCTACTTTTGAGGCGCCAAAAGCACATTTAGACTGTTTCTGGAAAAGTTGGTGCTGAGAGAGTAGATGGAGAACTCGATCCACATGAGCAAGATGGTATGTCCAGGTTTTGTTGTAGATGAGGATATCATCAAAGAAAACTAAGACAAAATGACGAAGAAAAGGACGGAAGACATGATTCATGAGGCTTTGGAAGGTGGAGGGGCCATTACACAAGCCAAAGGGCATGACCAAAAACTCATAGTGGCCCTCATGAGTTCTAAATGCAGTCTTGGGAATGTTTGATTCTTTCATATGTATCTGGTGGTAGCCCGAACGAAGATCAAGTTTAGTAAAGAATTGGGCGCCACTCAATTCATCCAGGAGGTCATCAATGACAGAAATGAGAAATTTGTCTTTGATGGTAAGTTTGTTGAGGGTGCGGAAGTTAGGACACATTCGCCAAGAACCTTCTTTCTTCAGGACCACGACCACAGGAGAAGAGTAGGGGCTCGTACTAGGGCGGATAACGCCTGCATTAAGGAGTTCCTGGACCATTTTCTCAATCTCGTTTTTTTGGGAAAAGGGGTGACGATACAGATGGATATTGGGAGGAAGGCTTCCTGGTACAAGGGGAATGGAATGATCATGAACACAATAGGAAGGAGGGAGTCCGTGGGGAGTGGAAAAGACCATTTGATGTTTAGAAAGGATTGCTTGGAGGTCTTGCGGCACTGAGGGTGTCTCTATTGCTTGTATGGCATGGAGTTGGGCAATAATACCAAAATGACCTTTTTTGAGCAACTTTTCCATGCGATGGGAACTAATGATCTCAGGTGAACCAGCGGTGATACCTTGGAATTTATATTGGTGGCCCTCCTGGTCGAATTGTATGGTTAATTCCTTAAAATCCATGAGAATG
>JASDQU010014126.1:107111-120192 GCA_032191745.1 Picea mariana
GTTTCCCAATGCAATAATTTTATATCTCCAATGCAACAAATCAATGACTAGTGCCTTTAATATTGGGTTAATGGAGTCACAAGGAGCTTAGAGAAGCTACTTCCTTAGGGGTGTAAGCCCTTTTACTTCCGAAGACAAGTTTCTCTAAGCTAGGGTTTAAGCTAAGAGGGTGTATGCCCTTATACTTCTCTTAGCAAACCCTTGATCAATGAGATGAAGCAAATAGCAATGGTGAAAGCTATGGTGGCGGTGTATGCCCTTATACTTCCCACCTAGCTCCTAGCATAAAACACTTGAACTTGAAATAATGATAGCATAATAGTAGAAAACCATACCAAGATCAAGAGAAATACCAAGACAAATCACCACAAGAGCTAGAAATGCATCATCCAAAGCCAACGCTAGGCCTTCTTCCACCAACCATTCAAAACCATAGCCATTCACAAGTGCACAACAGCTAAAGAGGCCAAAAATTTCAGACCAAAACCTCTTGTGAGAGGAAAGTTATGATTTGAAATGAGATCTTATGATCTCTATTTATACAAAAAATAGCCAACATGGCTTGTCCACAAAATAAAGAGTAAAACACAAGATTAGGGGTCAACAACCCTAATCTTGTCTCCTTAACACAATAATATTAAACAATTCACTTAAAATTTCATCTTTTGCACAAATTAAACCCTAATTAAGGATGACGTCACCCCTTTAGGGGACGTTTTGCCACTTTGAGGAGGTCGTTGGTGTTGGAGAAGGATGGAAGGGCCTCCCAAGGCCATGTGTCAAGCATCTAGATGATCTCTTCTTGGTGAAAACCCTCTTCTCCTCAAAATGTCCAAGTGCAAGTGAGTGGCACCTCACCACCAAGCCCAAACCCCAATACCATGACGTCATGCTCAAAAGTGGGACGTTTTTCCCCTCCTGGGCAAGTCGTTTAGCAAACAATGGGTGGGATAGGTCATCCAAGTCATCATCAAGGTTGTCCAAGTCATCTCTCTCTCATCTGGCATGCGGGCCCCTGACATCCAACCTGTGGGCTTGTAGCCCCATGGAAGCCCAACCTAGGCTTGTTCTCCCAAAACTGTCCACCAACTAGGTCCTGGAAAAACAAATGGATACGCCCTCCAAGGATCTCAAGTCATAACATCATGATAAGTGGATGCAATCAATAAACAAACTATCTAAGCATGTGCATCAAAGATTACCATATCAAACAATTAACAACTCAAAGACACTATGCGACTTGTCAAGCTTAAGTATGGGAGGGTTGACGAGGTGTCCTATTGGATAGATCTTGCGCTAGGTCAAGGAGAGCCTCCAGGAGGTCCCTCTCTAAGCCATGTAAAGTGTATGAGGTGGATGGGGTCAAGACTCAATGGGCATAGGGCTCATGACATACTCGGGGTCATAGTGTCTCATTCATGGGTGCCTTTGTAGAGGGTGTGTGGTACTTTCGTCCGCAATGCAGTTTTTCCAAGCCCTTTATTTGCCTTTTATCTTTCTTTCTTTATATTTTCTTTAGCTCAAGGAGAGGTTGAAGGTCACTGCCCTGGCGTGGTGACTAGATGGTGGCAATGTCACCCACAAATGCCTAATGGAAATGAGAAGGCTGGCTTGTGATGAGACCCCCTTTTTCTTAGCCATGCAACTGAGAGTCACTGCCCTGGTTTGGTGACCAGATAATGACAATGTCATACCACTAGATATCCATGGACTTGACAGGTCGATAGGTAGTGACTCTTGGTTGCATGACCAAGGGAAAGGGGTCTCATCACGAGCCAACCTTCTCACTTCTGTGAAAGTACTTGTGGGTAACGCTGTCACCACTGGTCACCACACCAGGGTGGTGTCCCTTGATTAGCCTCTTGAAGAAAAAACAACAGAGAATAAAAGAATAAAGAATAAAGAATAAAAGGCATGAATGGGCTTGGAAAAAATTGCATCCAGGACAGGTGCAGCTCGCCTTCTACAAAGGCACCCACAAGTAAAGCTTTTGCACCCTCTGCTCTCACTGCACCCACTTGCCTGGACATCCCTTATCCACATCACCCACTTACATGGCTCAGATGAGGTCTCTTCTGGAAACTTTCCTCTTCCAGTGAACACTGGCCCAATAGGACGCCCTGTCACTTTCTCTAAACTTGTATTGCAGGCATGTATAATGTCTTTGAGCTTTTAACTAGGGTAATAGGGGTTTTATGCACATGTTTAATAATATTGATGATTAGATGTGATTGACATTGCTATGATCCCTGTGACTTATGAGCCCATGGAGGGCGTAGCTGTTGATGTGCAGGATCATGCCCGACGGACAGGTACAATGTTGGATCGGTACACATGGGGAGATGATCAGTTCAGACCTCCATGGGGCTGAAGAGTCCACCAGATGGATGTTGAGACCCCAGCAGGGGGCAAAGACAGGACAGAGGTGGACTAGAGGCTTTGCACCGGAGAAGAGGAGGACATTCCATCGGAGGCACCCTGGCAGAGCTTGACCTAGGGGGTTGTGCCCTCTCCATTAGAATGTTGGCCCTGGAAGGCCCAAAATGTTACCCATGATGCTCATGACATCATCCAGCTTTATGGGCGTCTTGGGAGGCAGATTTGGCAGTGTTGTCACGTGTGGTAGGTTGGAGAAGCCCAAGGAGGGCTAATGTTTTGCTTCAGGATGCTGCATTTGCCCTAGAAGGGGCTAACGTCACCCTAAAAGGGGCATGACGTCTCTCTTTAGCTTGATTAGGGTTTAATTTTAAGCATTTAATGTAAAACAATATGATTTTTGTATTTTGGCCTTGTCAGCCTTTTTATGACCTAAAATTGAAATTAGGTCATGCCATCATGGTATTGTATAAATTGAGGGTTTTAACCTTCATTTTTTCATCATCTCTCACTCACTCATTAGTGAGATCTGAAATCTGCACTACGCTTGGAGTTCTTGGCTAAAATAATGAGGCACACTTGTTGAAGGAAGTCTTTTATTGGCATTTTTGGCATTTATCTTGGTGGAAGGTGTTACAACTTGGGTTTGCTACTTGATTTCTTGGTTAATGTAAGTAAAATTATGCAAAACTTCTTAATTGAATGGTTGTAGTATTGTTTCTCTTGCATTTCTTGTTATAAATTTGCTGAATAAACCCTAGGTGACAAGCACACATTGTAGGTCCTTGTCTCATGTCCTCGTCAAGATTTTCAGCCATTATTTGAAGTGAGATAGAGCCTAGCCTTAGCTACACTCTATTCTTCCTCTTCTATGCTAGCCGTTTTACATTTTTAAAGCTAAGGAGAAAACGCATCAAGGCCTAGTTCCCCTACACCTTGATGAGTTGATTTTTCCCTAGGGTTTGCTGGTAAAGCCTTGCCATAGCAACACGTTGCTTGCAAAACCTCTTGTCTTAGTTTTATGCAACCTTTTGAGCTAGCTGTTTTTGCCATTGAGCTAAGGAAGGAGGAGAGAGCACTGAGGCCTAGTTCCCCTACACCAAAGTGAGCCTCTCTCCCCTAGGAGTTTGTCCTTGAGGCCTTGCCTCAACAACATTTCAAGGTTTAACCCTCATGTCCTTAGTTTTACTATTATCTTTTTATCCTTCAGCTTCTGCGTCCTCCTTTTGACTCCATTTACCCCAGGAACGCACTGATCTAAGACCTAGCGTGTGAGCACTGTGATCAAAACAACCTTTAGTACTTTGAACAAAACCCTAACTACTCTAGCCCTAGCCTAAGACTAACCCTACTAACTAATTTGCTGCCGTCATCCTTTGCTATTAACATCATTTGTGCAACTATCGTTTTACTTGTGAGCAATTGAATGGTTGTTTAAGGCATCATTAAAATGAAGTGTTGATTGTTACATTGAATGCCACGTTTTCTTAGCATTTATTGAAGAAGTGACATTGCTCATCATTGCTATTTTTATAAACATTGACTTCGTCAATATTCATTGTTCAATTGCTTATATATCAGATAGTCATTGATTATATGAAGTACTAACCAAGCGAGTAAGCTTGCACATATCTATTTCTTGCTGCTTTGTCTCGGGCAAGTGCATCTCTATTTTTGGTTGTACTTCTCTTTATTGGCTGTTAGTCGGACTATCTGCTCGTTGGTGACTTGTGAGGGGGGAATTTACCTTTTATCTTACAATCCTTTGCCTTCTCAAAACCCCAGGTCACCGGGGATGTCTCCCCTGGGCCTTACCTCCCTAAATAGAAAGAACCTTCCTATCGAGGTGACATTGGGTTGGATTGGTTCAGTTACGCCAATTTGCCTCTTTACATCTATCTTTTATCCTAACTACAAACTGTGCGATAACAATTACCTCTTGCAATTATTCTAAGAAACCTTTGTTGAAACACAATTAAAATAATCCTTGGCCAAGAAAAACAAACATTATAGTAGACAATTCACAGTGACACAAGAGAATTGGGTTCCAAAATATGGCATTATGATCTCACAAAGTTTCAACAACAATAAAATGAGAGGAGGGGCTAGCTTTATATAGTTTTTATTGTAAAAACTAGTTTCCACCTCCCTCATAAAATAATAATTTTCTTGTTTTTCTCATCCACAATTGGTTGGAGGCTAAACCCATGAATAATATTTTTCATTACATAACTCCATGATAAAAATGGGATAACAATCCATTATAGAAGAAATTGATCATTTAAGATGTCCCTCATCAAGAGAGAGATCGTATGGCCTTGGAGAAGGTTCGATTTGATGGATGAAGTCCGTTATCCCCATTTTGTGGATAACTAAGGAAATTATGTCTTGAGGCTCTCAGGTTGCAGATATGGAGTACCGAGAGACTACATGAATAGCAGTAGCCTTTTGCATAGATGGAGACCCTTCTCGCCACCACAGAGGTTGTAGATTTTTAGATGGCATCCACCACATCAACTAGCTTCCGGAAGGCAGTGGGCCTTGCTCCATGAGGTACAAGTCAGGTATTATGGCGAGCATCATTTTAATATTTGAGGCATTTAAGTATGTTGTGTCTTAGACTGCTTTAGATTTCATGATATATGTTTGGACATTATGCCTTTTGCCCTGCTTCATCTTGGTGGTTGACATTGTGCCCTAGTAAGTGGTTTTCCTTGGGGATGGGTTTGCTACTAGGAACTCCTTTGAAGAGCCATTGCACCGTTCCTGACCATACTTACCTCTTTTCATCACTATTTCCCCCCATTTCCTTATCTCTTGGGATTTTAGGGTGTATTGACCCAAGAAGGGGTTGTCCCTCATTCTATGGGAAGAAGGGGTTGAAGGCCTAGAGGGATTGATGTTGGGTAAAAGATAAAAGCCTATGTATAAACCTTCTAGATGCTTCGCCCATGGATCACCTAAGAAAGCAATGAAACGCTTATCTTTGAGAAAAGGGGGCCCCACAAAAAATATGATTAATATTGCTTAAACGGTTAGTTGGAGTATAGGAGGTCTCATCACGAGCCGACCTATCATGTCCATGGGTATCTAGTGGTATGACATTACTATCATTTGGTCACCAAGCCAGGGTAATGGCTCTCGGTTGCATGGCTGAGAGAAATGGGGTCTCATCACGAGCCAACCATCTCATTTCCACTAGGTATTTGTACTTGACACTGTCATTATTTGGACACCACGCCAGGGCAATGCCCTTCAACTTGTCCTTAAATTTATGAAAGAAACAAAGAATGGCAAAATAATGGGCTTGGAAAAAGTGCATTGCAAACGAAGGTACCACACACCCTCTACAAAGGCACAATGAATGAGACACTACAACCGCTTGTATGTCATGAGCCCAATACCCATTGAGTCTTGACCCAAACCACTTCATGCACTTTACATGGCTTAAAGAGGGATCTCTTGGAAACTCTTTTGGACCTAGAGAAAGATCTACCCAATAGGACACCTTGTCAACCCTCCCTTATTCAAGCTTGACAAGTCACATAATGTCTTTGAACACTTAACTGTTTGACATAGTGATCTTTGATGCACATGGTTAGGTGGCTCATTTATTAATTGGATTCACTTATCATGATGTCATGACTTGAGATCCTTGCAGGGCGTGCTTATTTGTCTTTGCAGGACCTAGTTGGTGGACAATTTTGGAAGAACAATCGGGGCTTGAAGCCCATAGGTGGATGCCAAGGGCCTGCATGCTAGATGAGAGAGATCAAACTTTGAAGGCCTAGAAGATGACTTGGACGACATAACCTAGCCCGCACATGCCAAACGTTTTGCCTAGGAGAGACAAAACATCACCTTTAGAGGCATGACGTCACCGAGGGGGGTTAGGGTTTGGCGGTGAGGTTGACATGCATTGGCACAAAGACGTTTTGAGGGGCTTGAGGCTTTGACCATGAAGGAAGTTATTTGGATGTTTGACATGTGGCTTTGGGAAGCCTTTCTACACTCCTCCATCACCAACGACCTTCTCCTAGTGCCAAAACATCCCCTAAAGGAGTGATGTCTTTATAAAATAGGGTTTTCTTTGTGCAAAAGTGGAATTAAAGTGGAATTAAAGTGAATTGTTTAATATTACTTTGTAAAAGGGGCAAGGTTAGGGTTGTTGACCCCTAGTCTTGTTGTTTACCCTTAATTATGTGGACAAACTATCTTAGTGACATTTGGTATAAATAAGAGATCATAAGATCTCATTTTATCATAACTCTCCATTGTGAGAGGTACTTGGATTGAAATTTTCGCCATCTTTGGCTAGTTCTCTTTCTTGTGCTCATGTTTATGGCTATTTCTTGGATTATTGGTTGATGGAAGTGATGCACTAGCCTTGGAAGGCTTTTCTCTAGCTTTTATGGTGGTTTGTCTTAGCTTTTTCCTTGAATTGGTAAGCTTTTTCTACATTGTGCTATCATTTGTTGCTCAAGTCAAGGTTTTGCTAGAGCTAGGTGGGAAGTATAAGGGCATACACCCCCACCATAGTCTCCATCATTTTATGCTTATATGCTATTGGTTTAATAAGGGTTTGCTAAGAGAAGTATAAGGGCATACACCCTCTTAGTTTAAACCCTAGCTAGAGATACTTGCCTTGGGGAGTAAGAGGATTTACACCCCCAAGGAGGTAGTACCTCTAACTCTTTCTTTGCTTTACTCCATTAACCCATTGTTTAAAGCACTAGTCATTTACTTGTTGCATTGGAGAAATAAAATTGCTGCCTTGGTAAACGTGAATTTTTCAAGCTTTAAGATTACCTCTTTGGGAAAGTTTTCTTTGAGCCTTTGGCTCCCTTGCCTCATTGAGGCGTCCTCTTTCAACCACAAATTCTTGCTGCTGTAGTAAAACTTACCTACAGCCATTAGGGCTCCACTAGGCCTAAAAATCTGCCCTCACCCACTAGTAACCTAGGCACACCTTTTGAGCTAATTACGAGTGTTTTTTTGTTGGATAAACTTTCTGATATAGGGCTTGGTTTGCTACAACCATAAGGCTGATAAATTCACTGCAGAAACCCTAAGATAAAGTCACTCTTAACTTGTGCTTTCATTGCCAAAATTTGCTAAAAGTTTGCTAACTTGTTTTACTAGGTTTAAGGCATTTTTTGGGTGTCTTCTTTGAGGATTTGGTGGCTGATTTTACTACTGTCATAACAAGCTTGCTGCAGCAATAAGACTGCCAAAAATACTTTTGCATACAATCTTTATGACAGCCACAACTAAATGCTAAAGTCTCATGCAATAAATTGTGAAGTTTCTCTAGTCATTATCTACTTGTTTCAAGGATATCTCACTTGACTTTAAGCAATCTTTTAAGCAGCTCTAATACTTCTTTCTTGTTGATATATACTGTTATCTATTGCTGCAAATTAGGGACAAAAAGCTTAACTTGCTGATCCAACTAACGTACATCATTGCAAAGTGGTTCATCTTGTGTCTCGGGTAGGTATCAACATCTCGACAATTCACCAAAGTCTTTGGCAACCTCTAAACCACTTGAGACTCGTCTTTTCTTTCCATTTTCCATCTAGATCTTTGACCTTAGGGACCTCTTTCTTTCCTTTCCCCTTTTCACATCCCTTTTCCCCCTAGGTCACCGAGATCGCCTCCCTAGAGGGACCTAGTCACCCTTGAAGTGCGGGACCTACATCGAGGTGACATTGGGTGTAGTGTTCCATAGTCCTCGCCATTTTGGTGGTTGGGTCGGGCTTTGCCCAACCTACAACTTGTGTGATAACAAAGTCAAACGTTCCAACTTGGGGATATTTCCACCTTGACAAATCAACACAATGGTCATATTTTGTCCACATTGACCTTTCTTTACTCTAACGACTAGTTTGACTATTCAAATCCATAAATGAGGAGGTATGAATTGTCCCAAAGGGGACGATTTGGTCCTTTAGTGGGTTAATCAACCATTTTGCTTGTAGAGAGAACATCTTTGACTTGCTAAAAAATCTCCAAATGCTAGTAGACCAAAAAGTTCCTCTTCTTTGACCATTTGACTTGGGAAATGCATCCAACGTTTTTCTTAGAAGGATGGGACGATTTTCCTTTGGGAGGCAATTGTCAATTTTCACATGCAATTCTATGTGACTAATTTCAGATCTAAAAATTACTTCCTAGTGATCAAACAATAAACCCTAATTGTTATCATTGAACAATTTTACACTGAAATTATGACAGAAAATTACAGCAGCCGGCAGCAGAAACAACAAGATTTGAGATAAATCATCCATTCACTTGAGACACAAAATTTTCTGTTCTGTAAAATTGTCAAATTTAGAAAATCTGAGGGCAAAATCAGCCCTCCCGACTTTCACAATTTACTTCAAATTTGAGGACAAATCAGTCCTCCCAAAAACAGAAAAATCAACCTCAGCAAAATCCTAGGACAATTCCAATTTGCAGATCGCTGCAGCTATCGGAATTGCTAATACTTGCAGCTACCACACTGCCACCTACAACCATAGAACTGCCAATACCTGTAGCTGCAACACTAGCACTTGTGGCTACAAAATCACTTGCAGCTCCAATCTACTGCGGCTACTGGAATTGCCAATACTTGCAGCTACGATTTGTTGCGGCTACTGAATTGCCAATTACCTACAGCTACCGCACTGCCACTTGCAGCTACAAAACCGCCAATACCTGTAGCTACCGCACTACCACTTGCGACTCCGATCTACTGCGACTACCGGCACTGACAATACATGCAACTACGATTTGTTGCGGCTATCGAATTGCCAATTATCTGTAGCTCCAAGAAACCCTAGGCCAGATTGCATAGGTGCATAAATCTCTTTGCTGAAATCACCATGCCTCCTAGCACAAGTGTTTACTCACTTATGCTAACTCCATAATGCCACAATGAGATTTGTCACAATCTCTCCTTTCCTTATATAGGAGTCTAATGAGTGAGTTTATGAACCCCTTCTAAACTCAATAATTAATTAGAGTATTTTATTCCTTTTTGTGGGTGTGAAACCCCAACACAAAACCACAAAGCCTATCAACAAGCCTTGAATGCCCTAGCCTCATCCCAAGGGCGATTTCACTGAAACAAAGGTGTAATCTAGTGCCAACGAAGATTCCCACATGCTTGACACCATGGCCTCTTGTGGGAATACCTCCTGAAGATACAAAACATTAACAACAATATCTCCCTTAATATTTCATCAATCCAAAATGTACAATATGGGTTTTGCTCGTAAAATTTTTCTGATCATTTTGAATCCATGTTGTATTTTTTCCTCCGGGGACCCACTGCATTGGAATCCATGAACTGCCTCAAAATACGTGCCGTGATGATAACTTTGTGAGATTTCCATGTTGAGAACAAAAATGATAAATGCACCATGGCCAAGGGATGCCTACAGACTCAATAGAAAATAACTATGTGGGAAGACATAGGTGTGCATGACATGGAAAGTCTAGGCCCCACAAACTGCAATCACCCCTACATAAGACTCATGGGTCCACACAACCATGTGTCCCAAAAGATCCATTCCAAGGCCTCCAATCCTACCCAAGACGAAAGACATTGAGATGGGGACTAAGGAGACTGATCATGGGCGGACCAAGTCTGGGAGTCCATTACAAAATCATTCACTATGGTTTACATAGCTTTTGACTTGCATCCTTTGGCTTACAATGGTTTAGCCAAGTGAAAATATAGGGTACCTCCTAGAGAGGTAACAGGACCAATATAGTCTAGTCCCTAGTGCTCAAAAAGCTACATCGATAAGGTGGGGTTCAATGAATGAAAGTCCCCCATCTGCAACTTGTGCGATGCTTTTTGGCACTGCTCAAATTTTGTCACGAACTTGAAACAGTCCTTGAAAATCATCAACTACCTTAGTCTTAATGTTGTTCTCTAATTCATTTTCTATAGTTGCATGCCCTAAAATAGGTTCTGCTGGTGGTGTTCATCTCACGCTTTTGCAGGATATGTGTTTTGCTTTCTTCATGCACACCTGTCTGAATCTTCTTCTTTAGGCTGTGATTCAGGAAATTTTTACAGGTATGGCCATGTTTTCCTCCTCTGTGTTGTTGACAGCCCACGTTTTCCTTCTTGATTCATTTTGTTCTGTGCCAGGGTATGATTCTACAGTTAGGTCCGTGACAGGGTTTATTGGCATGCTTCTCATTCTTGGTTGTTTTCTGCATCGTTTTTTGGTTCTGTATATAGTGGCTGCACTTCTCTGTCATGGATTACCTCTCACTGGTATTGTCTCATATATTGTAATTTTTTTTCCTAAGTTTATAACTTCATAAATAATAAAATATTTTTCCTTTTTCAAATTAAAGTCACTTTATTAAACGTGGACTCTTAGTATTGGAGTGCTAATACTCCAACAGGTGGTCCTTGAATATGTGATACTAGATGAATGGAAAAAATAGGTGGTCGACCAGCGAGACCCTTAAGGGCATGTTGCCTCAGATCCCGCAACAGCTCATGCCACACCAGCAGTCAGGATACCTCCTCTAGGGCTGGGCCGCAGGGTATTGCATTCAGACAGCGAGACATACCTCGTACCATATCTCCCTGCTCTCCCAGATTCTCCGACCAGTCATATATTATGAGTTTCTTCCCTTCAGCCTTGAATGGTAAGAGAAATAGCAATATGGGATGTTGATTACCCTCCATGGTGAGACAACCCGCCATCGAGATTTATTTTCTTTGGTCTTCGGTTCTCCGTAGTACTTGCATGTATCTGCATTATTGCTTTGTTTTCCTGATTCATGTTATTAAATTTTAGACTTTGGATCTTCTCAGTTAGGGTAGATTTGACTTTATCATGTTTTTCTAGGGGTACATTTTGTGCTCCCACCTTGCATTCTCGTACTAATGTACTTAGTAGTCCCATTGACCTATTTATGGTCATTTGTTGGACATTAATAAAATTATCTTATCCTATCTTATCTAGTCATTCTTTATATTATTTGATCTAGTTCTAATGCTCCACAGTAGTGTGATATGCTTTGTACATAGATTATTTGGCTGAACCCTTATTCGCACAATATTTGCATATAATCCAGGCCCAGAAAATTCATTTTTTCTTTCACTTGTTATTTTATAAGGCTGGCCAGATAATTTTTGGTCACAAACTAGGCCCCTACTTCCGAGTCTTGACATTGTTGTTATAAAACATGCAATTTCACAGGTTTGCGCACTTCTGGGAGGAGGAGGGTATGCAGAAAAGGTGGCAGTTCTGTCTGGTCATGTCTTGCCTGTTCCAAAAGGAATTTCATTACAAGAAGCTGCAGCCCTTCCCGAGGTGGCATGCACTGTGTGGTCTACAGTTTTTATGACAAGTCATCTGTCCAAAGGAGAGAACTTTCTGGTAGGTCTTCTCATATTTAAGTTTTTCTGGTTGCTTTTCTTCAACCTTAGTAGTAGTGCGCTTACAGATAGTATGCTCCTTGCTTTCATTTTTGGCCTTTTCTGAGTATAAACTATATCTCTTAATACGGGGTGTTCTTTTGCATTTATTACCTTTAGGTGGACTGCAAGAATTAGGATCCTGAGAATGTAAGTTTTCACAGTGAGACATAATGTAGCATAAATTTCTGGATAAACACTGTATGCAAAATTTTCGAAACGTCCAATGTTTTGAGTGGACACTCCACCCATCGTCAGGGACAACCAAAAGCTCAAACATATGAAACTAGTGCCAGGGCTATGTATTTAAAGTTGTGGAAAGGTATATGACCGTTGAGTAGGTAAAGAATTAATAATTGAGTCAATAAGGTTATGGGAATAATTAAAGGAGAAAAAATTAAAAATAATTAAGAATATAGTCAAACTGGCCGTTGAGAATAAAGGATTAAATAATTGAGACAATAAGGTCTTTAAGATTGACTAAAGGTGAAAAATTATTACAAAGGGAAATTAAATATACTAGGTGACCAATTAAGCTAATCAAGTCAAAGCTGT
The DNA here is from genome assembly GCA_032191745.1 of Picea mariana. Classification (NCBI taxonomy): domain Eukaryota; kingdom Viridiplantae; phylum Streptophyta; class Pinopsida; order Pinales; family Pinaceae; genus Picea; species Picea mariana. The sequence continues at coordinate 119,479 of JASDQU010014126.1, forward strand.
TTCTAAAATTATCCCTGGTTGTATGCATGCTTGCCTGCTAATCAAGTCAGAGCTGTTTCTAAAATTATGACAATGCAAATGGTATTTGATGTTTTACTTCCTACTGTATACATACCCTAACCTGGCCTTATGTTTAATAGATGAGCTTTTTCAGTAGAGGCAGTCATGGTAGAGGAAACAAAGGCAGATGAAGAAGGCCAAATGTTTTTTGGAAATGAGGAAACATGAGACTCCGTTTTTCTATTCACTTTGATGTTGATTCCGAAGAGTTTAATCAACTCTTACAGATAGGTTTCTTGAACTTAGCCAGACAAAGAGCCTTTCAACCTCCTCCTCCACCTAAGGACCACCTCTGCACCCTCATCCTAGCATCTCTGGCATACCAGTGCAGCCACATGTGTCTTTACCACTCGAGGCTCCAGTGAATGATGGCTAGAATGATGTTGTAGATCCTCCCCAAGTTCACTCTAATGGATGACCCACAATGTCTTTTCCATTACCTCGTTCTCCACCTCAACGACCTGCCCAACACATTGAATAAGTGACATCACATGCCCATTCAACTTAGCCACTAAAAAGACTCAAGTCCATTGCCCAAAAACCTGAATCTTCTAAAGGGAAACAATTGGCCAATTCTACTAAGTCTGATTAATTCGATGCATCCTGACACTCAATCACATCACATTCCCAGAACCCTAGACATGAGGATGGACA